>OZ012697.1:36615954-36640954 GCA_963942565.1 Maea johnstoni
TATACACATTCAAAATACATGATTTACTTTGTACATTATCATACTGTAATTAGTTCCTGTCATCTGGAATTATTTAACTTCATTCAGGTGGTGCGTATACTTAGTACATGTACGTCAATGTTTAGTGTATACACTATCAATTAACAATACTGCCTTCGGATGAAACACCAAATGTCTTATCTGTGCCTTTTAACACATTTATACACAAAACGTTCAGAATTAGTGACATGAGTACGTTCTTTTAATGTTAATGATACTTTTTGAAACATGTTCGTTGAAAGTTGTTTACCATTCAGTTTTCTTTGAAACATTCAAAAATGCAACGAAATTCTTTCTTTTAATTATACATATTCTCATATTCATCAAAACATTGATGTGTTTGTGGAATACATGGGTAAACTAATAGATTTGCATCTTACGGCGACTCGGTTCAGTTGGGTCAAAAAACGAATCCATCATCATGCGGAAAACGGACACAGACCAGGAACTGTTTTCCACAAGGGAAAACGCACCCCGCTCATCATCACTCGCTATCACTATTTGGGGAGTATCTTTGAAGTTGTTTTTTCTTGACACTAGGCATCCTGTCTGATGCCGGTTCCTTGTTGTAAGTGATCTTCTGGGCAAAGATTGGAATCGCATCCGGCAACAGAGAGGAACTGTTATTGATCCTGAAGATCCACTTAAGACTGGCTAAGATAATGGATTCTCCATGTGGGAGATGACATCATCTTAACATCAGAAGCCTCGCTTGTCACATATTAAGTATAAATAAGCACATATTTAGTATTTTTCGCTCAGTGTGGTGAAATTCTGACATATAGTGAAGACATTTAAGTTGTTGAGAAAATAAGTACATAAGAATTTTTCGCTCATTGTGGTGATATACTGACATATAGCGAAGACATTTAAGTTGTTGAGAAAATAAGCACATAAGTATTTCTCGCACAGTGTGGTGCAATTCTGAAATGCAGTGAAGACATTTAATTCCTGCACCAATCGACCGGACGTCTGACGGCGACTGGTTCTCCAAACGTCCACGGATAAATTGTAGAAACAAGTTTATTAATGACAAACAAAGCTATGTTATCAAGCTACGTTCAGTTATGACGGCAGTGGCCTGCAGTCGCACCAATAACCCGGGATACTTTTGCGGTGGTACTGTATAACTGGTTAATTTGGCGTGTACTTAAGTTGGCGTTTTTGTTCAAAAAAGTATTTTCCCTGTATTTATTTTGGCGTCTGGAGCAGTCAGAACAACGCCATCTTTATGTAGACATATTTTATGCGATCTTTCATTTGACGTTGATAGGGATTCGCCAAAAAACGCCAAATTAAAAACCACGCCAAATTAACCAGTTATAAAGTATACTATGCCTGGTCTTGATGTTAAATTATTTGAACATCAGGTATCAAAATACACATCTCTATACATACACCATACAATTTGATGGTCCAATGCCTTAAATGCTACATGTAATGTAGGGAGTTGTGTTCTATTCGCTATCCTATTCCCCTTTTCTTAGCAAACAGTTCACAAGTACATAGGATTCCCATCGACCAGGTCTTTTTTCTTTTCTCTTTCAGAAAATGTAACGCTGTTTCCCTTAACTTTACTTTATACCGTATTTTAACTCAATAACCTTATAAGGTCATACAACAAATCACCTTGAGAATACCCGGATGTCTCGGTCGTAAAATGTTAATTTCTAAATCGTTTTCACCTATTTGCTCGTATCGCACCGAATAGTGCCATAATTGCCTATTTATGTGCCTCTACTTGTTACAGTTTCTTGCAAAACACCTGTGTCCGATATATTTACACCATAGCGGGACACCTTCCCTGTACATTATAGCCTTACAGGCGCCTCAGATGATAGTTCACTGACGCCGGAATGGATTTTTCACATAGATTTACATAAAGCCAATTTCACCAATTTTGCAATCAGACTCGCCAAAGCGCCAAAGCATGACACTGACTTTGGATTATTCGTTTTCTCGGGCGATACTGTTTCCGCTACTAAAAGACTTGCTTGTCATGATTTAAAATAAGCATTTACAGTACAGACATTTAATTCCTGCAGCAGTCGACCATGCGTCTGGTAGTTCATGGCTTTACAGATACCCATGGATAACATATCCAAAAATAAGCCAAGCACATCAATGATATGATAATGATAATGATATGATAATGATAATGCCACATAGCTTGCAAATCAAAGCTACATCCAGTTATGAGGTCAGGGACCAGTGGTCGCATCCATGCCACGAAAAACAGGGTGACAATCGGGCGTGTGGACGTGTATTATGCTTGGACTGGCCACGCATTTAGAACATGAATTAGACGTGGTCATTGTACATTAGCATTTATAGATCCAAAACAACCGACATTTTAAATCTCAATGCTCTGCTTTGATGTTGGAAATATTCAGACCTGTTTACTAAAGTGAATCAGTGTAATTCCTTATCAAGCAAACAGTCGGCTGTCATCGACTGGTTGATTGCTTGCCCGGACATCCCTGGCTGCACGGTCGAGAAAATGAGGTTTGCGTATTCATGGCCTTTTTAGGCATGCACAAGTAACCCGGTAGCAATCGGACGTTCGGTCGTGTGAAGTGTATGATCTGCTTGCATATTTAGTGCCGGAATTAATAATTAATGTAGAGTATTTTAGTAGGTTTGGAATTCGGAATTTCGATTTTCGTCACCTTTTCTGGCATAGTAAGACTAAGTCGTGACTAGCCAGAGCTGTAATTGCTGGCGAAACCCGCGCCAAACACCAAGTCACTGATTACTTTATCACATGTCCTAGCCGGTATGTTCTACTAGATCATCAATATTGTTTTACAATTAACTTTATACAAAACAAAATGTAAGGTACTGTATGGTCTTCCCGTATACTTAGAGCAGGAATAAAACAACTGTGACGTATTTTAGTAGGTTTGGAATTTTGTTTATCGTCGCCTTTTCTGCCATATTACTATCGTGATTAGCCAGCTGTAAGTGCTGGAGGATAAACTACACGACCGCACGCCCATTTGGCACCCAGTTTCATGGACATTGATGCATGAATTACCTCAAAATTGAACGTAGATGATTTTAGAAAGCTACGCTAAGGGCATTGACGTGCTTGGATTATTTTTTGACATGTTATCTATGGGTTTTTATACAACCGGGCATTGGCAGACGTCCGGTCGACTGGTGCAGGAATTGGATGTCTGTACTGTACAAGTAACTTTAAACAAAACATCTTAGTATTAGACAAAGAGAAAAACGTTCGGAAGGTGTTTCTGAAAAAGCCATAACTCCGAAAGCGTCTAGACTTTTCATTACCTAATTAGAAGAAAGTGTTCTTGGATCTGTGAAAGGGGAGTTACAATCTTCAAGACACAGCGCTGAGATGGTACATTTGGTAAATTGAGTCTGACAGGGACGGTTCTTGTTTTCTTTGCCAACCCTTTCCTCCCTACCACGTCCAAAAGACTTCTTAATTAAGGGAGAAGGGGTAGGGTAATGTAAAACACGTCCCACAATTTAGCTCCATAACCCATTAATGGTTAAGAGTTCCTCTATAAATTGTCGTCTGGATCTAAGATACTTTTGACAATATCTTTAGCAATAAGAAAGATTTTACAAAATATTTGAAGGCGAGTTATTGGTAATGTTCTTATCAACATTTCTCCATCAAATACCTTCCTACCTATGCTTTTATTTGCAAGATTTCATCAACATTGTCAGGCTGCTTTTGGCTGCTGTAAGCATTAATGGGTTAAACATATTACTCAAAGACTTAGTGTAGGATGAGAGTGTATTATCATATGTATCATAGTAAACAACTTGTAATCCCGAAATGGTAGTTACACAAAAATGATTTAAATAATTTCCAAGATTAACATTTCCTGCAACATATTTTACATAACATATTTTTGAATTTGCACATAATTTGTACGTCGACTTTTCATTGCTATTATATTGTATTGTATAATCTTGTACGATGCCTTTCAGTCAATAAACATACATACACATAATGTCATGGAAATACTTGCGGTAAAGAATTATCTGAAAAGTAGATTTTGAATTTGTAATTTGTGATTTCAATCATAGTCATTTTTGGCTAGATCGTGATCCATCCCTTCACCCCAAGTCACTGGGAACTTTGCCACATGCCCCAAGCAGGAACTAAAGTTAAGTATTAAAGAAAATAATGTAAATCTAATGTTACTTACCAACTCTCACTCAAGGTGAACAATTAATCAGCCAGTCAACTAAATTAAACTTTATTCCCAAGTTATCTTTAGGAAGGAATATCCAAGAGATTTTTCCAAAAACGATTTGAGCACCACTACGGTTAAACTACTTACCACAATAATGCAAAGCATTGCTCGGAAAATACGAATTGATTGAATAATGTTGACTTTAACTCAATTTTAACTCAAGTCACAACTCCTTTTTAATTCCCAATTGAATTTACGCTTTTTGGTACTATTTTAAAAAGCCGGACTTGCGGATTTCAAGCATGAATAGGTTAGCCCATTAATGCTTAAGAGTTAAACCAGAAATTGTCGTCTGGGTCGATGATACTTTTCACGATAACATTTGAATTGAGAATAATTTTACGAAATATTTGAAAGAGAGTTGTTGGTAATGTTCTAACCAACATTTCTCCTTCAGATATTTTGCCAACTGTTCCAAAGCCGGAAAGATATCATCAAAATCGTCAGGCTGGTGTTGGCCGCTGTAAGCATGAATAGGTTAAACTCTCACAGGTGCTTAAAGGAAAAAAAACTGTGGGAAATATAACTGTCTGTCTGATGTCGTGCGTGTTGTCTAAAGTGTATGACGTCATTGTCGGTCCCGGTGGAAAAACAGGCGGCGACTCCTTTCACATAACGACCCGTCACCTAGGTTGTACGATAGGACTTTGACCTGTAGAAAATTCAAGTATTGTATTGTAGTTTGTGTTTATTGACTGTGCTAAATTGCAGAAAATAATAGCAAATACATAGTTTTCACAGAAATTAAAACAGTAATCAAACGAGGTAACACAAAAAGGTAAATCAAACTAAATAAGGCTACAAAACAAAATATTGTGAACAGAATAAATATGTACAGAATCATATAAGGCCGGTGTAACAAGTATTACAAGTAGAAATAAATCTGAATTGGACACCCCCATGATCAATCCGTCTGATGTTCTGCAAGTGAATTATTATCCAAGTCCCACTACTTGAGAAATTTGGTAAACAACAGCCATTGTCCTGGAGTGTTTTTGGTGGATATTCCGTTTTCCCAGACCATAAACTACTAGATGTACATGTAGATGGTCAAGATTTAGCCTTGAATAGAGGAGAAAATAACCAAACTTCCATGTATGTTTTTTTGATATAATATTTTGTCAACAATTGGAATTTATATTGGTACACCTGGACATAACTGAAGCCAACTTTCAATATTTCTCCAGCGAATTACTATTGATTTCCCATATACTTAATAACTGCTTTCTTATGATTAGTTTCTTATGATTTTTATCTTATATTTAAACATATAAACTAATACTTTAACCCATTCAAACTGAGAAATTTGAAATTGTCGTATTGCCGGTTAAGTTTACTGTCAGTTCTAATATAAGACATTTTTTAGGCTTCCAAAGTGTTACTTTGTCTTACATATTCCTCATTCTTGCACTTTGACACACACCACTTTAGTCCCAATTCTCGAACTAGGCATTTTTGATCAAATCTGACAGAAATGTTCGGTGACACAAATCATCATTATCATTCCCTCTGGGATTCTCTCACAGTTGATAAGGTGGGAGACACAATATCTGCCGTCATGCGTGCTATCACAATGACGTAATTTGCAGTCCCCAGGAACTTAGAGTAGAGACTCTTCTCGTGCCTCGCTTGTTTTGATAATATGAGCTACATGTACGGGTAGGCTTTCTGGGCTTTCTGAAAGTATATTTCAAAAATCATGAAAACACGCACACATACGATACACATATATACACACACATCAATATATATATATATATATGTGTGTATATATATATATATATATATATATATATATATATATATATATATATATATATATATATATATATATATATATATATATATATGTATATATATGTGTACATCTACTTGGCTTTTATGACTGTCTGTCACTCCACCTTACGTGTTCGTAATGCATTTGTGTTAAGAGTTAAGACTATTGGCCACAAATAAATGGGCGTCATCAGTTGCACAGATCCTTGGGCGTAAAGGTCGAAGGTGTGGTCAAGGGGAACGCCTAGGGGTGACTGTTTTATAGGAACCTGTCACAGTGGTTTTGCTTCTACGCCCTAAGGGAATATCGGCACTTACCCTAAATTATTGTGCGGAACCGATATCTGGCGATGCAGCCTTTGGGGATTAGAACAAGCGTGTCTCATGGACACTGCATCTGGACATGACGAATATGTGGAAACCTGATTTATAGTTGCGATACGTCAAAAGGAAATACGTTTGTTTACGTTTATTCATCGTATGTGTGTGTGGGTGTAACTGCTACTACTACTGGTGCGGCGGCTACTACTACTACTACTACTACTACTACTACTACTACTACTACTACTACTACTACTACTACTGCTGCTGCTGCTGCTACTACTGCTGCTGCTTCTACTGCTACTACTCCTGCTACTCCTGCTACTACTACTACTACTACTACTACTACTACTACTACTACTACTACTACTACTACTACTACTACTACTGCTGCTGCTACTACTACTACTACTACTACTACTACTACTACTACTACTACTACTACTACTACTACTACTGCTACTACTACTACTACTACTACTTCTGCTGCAGAGAGAGAGAGAGAGAGAGAGAGAGAGAGAGAGAGAGAGAGAGAGAGAGAGAGAGAGAGAGAGTAGTAAGCCTGGCTCAATGTCTAGTAAACAGGAGATCCCGACCTCGAATCTCGGTGGGGCCTTTTGGTGGAATGAATTAGCATTGAGTGCTTGTCTTACAATGTGTTTTTGCTGAAGATCGAATGCTTAATGTCTTTCCCACTGCGGAACTGTAGAGAGAAATCCCCTAATGCTCATTATTTTACTTTTTTCACTCTCAAACAGATCACCATTGAGAGATTTCGAAGGAAAATCACATTTCCCCAACAAAGATAATGCTGATTGTGAAAACGGTGCAACAGGATTCTCTGTCTACGGCTCTCTGAAAAAATATATTCGATCAAGACGCTTTGGTTACTGCAACTTAGGTTGCTATAGCTTCCGTTACTTTATGTTTGGTTGCCATAGCTACGGTTGCTATAACTTTGGATACCGCAACTTTGGTTGCCATAGCTACGGTTACCAATAGCCTCTAATTATTTCTCTATATATTTCCAATCATTATCTTATACTTCATCTGCTAAATGTTTGCTTACCAAATTGTCTGCATAGAGTGAACTAGAAATTTCTCTTCACAAATGCTCCCACCCAAATAGTGTTGGTTGGTAACACAAAAAAGGTACAAGATGTATTCTTTCTATATCTGCAAGTATGGCATAACCATTACAAAAAGGCCCCACCGAGATTCGAACTCGGGATCTCCTGTTTACTAGACAGGCGCTTTAACCAACTAAGCCATGGAGCCAGTTAATGCTGTTAAAATACTAGATATCCAAACATCAAAACTGGTCAAAAGTGTTGACAAATAAGGAGCAGCTGTATTTGAGTAAGTATAGTCTAATCAATGGATATCTGTAGTTCTTTATGAAAAGCATTGTCGTATAGCTATAATACCGACATTCAATTCCTGCACTAAATGCGTGGGTAAAATACACGCCCGCACGCCTGATTGACACCCAGTTTCTTGGGCATAGATGCGAGTATGACTCGCAGAACCTAGCTTTTGTTTAGTAAGCTACGTGCTTCATTGACGAGGTTGGTTAATTTATTTGGTAAAATGTTATGGCACTAAATAGTCTGTGTGCCGATGTGCCTTTAAACCCTCATTCATTCATTCCTTCTGTCCATCCTAATCACTTTGACCAATGTGTGCCTGGTCAGAAAAAAACTGACCATGAAGAATATAACGACAGCCTCAATTAGCTTCTGTATTCGACTTACACTCATATGAGGGTAGTTTTATAGGAATTCAGTGCCACCATTTAATTCCTGCACTAACTGCCGAGCATTATACACGACCAGACGTCTGATTGCCACACAGTCTCCTGGGCATGAATGTATGGATGACCTAACAACAGAACGTAGCGTTTGATTCGCAATCTATGCGTGCCATTGATGACCTTGGCTAATTTTCTTTATATGTTATCCATGGGTTTTTGTACAACCAAGCACTGGCAGACGTCCGGTCGACTGTTCCAGGAAGTAAATATCTGTACTGTAAAAGCTATGCCGATTTTTCTCAGAAAATACCCATCCCACGATCTCAGTGGTACATTTAGGAGTGTACCAGATGTCGAACCAAACGCCACATGCGGTACCTCTTTCCCAAAGGACTAATTAGGAGCCTCCAGACTATCTAGTTTCCATTCCCAAACTCAACAAATATTCCGTAAACAGACCCAGAACCTCAGAAGCGGTATCCAATTATATGTAGGGACGTAAATGTGTTTTGTTGATGAGGTGTTTAAGATGTTTGAAAATGCCATCTAGCAGAAGTGCGGAAGGGATATCTTCCAAGGCTATGTGAAGTGTGTCAGATAATTTAAAGCATATGATGACATGCAAAGAGAACATTTTCCATAATGAACAAACTGAGAGCAGAAAGAGATATTGTATGTAAATTTTTGAATTTTTACGCATAGCATATATCTCCATTGATCTTTTTCCAAAACAAATATGTGATTTTACCATGTTTTTATGTTGCTTTTATGATACAAAAATGTTCAACTTTTCTTTGCATTCCCGAGTAAATGAAAAACGTGTTATCTGCAGTCTATTTTCCAAAAGGCCCCACCGAGATTCGAACTCGGGATCTCCTGTTTACTAGACAGGCGCTTTAACCAACTAAGCCATGGAGCCAGCTGTTGCTCTCTCTCTCTCTCTCTCTCTCTCTCTCTCTCTCTCTCTCTCTCTCTCTCTCTCTCTCTCTCTCTCTGTCTCTCTCTTTCTCTCTCTCTTTCTCTCTCTCTCTCTCTCTCTCTCTCTCTCTCTCTCTCTCTCTCTCTCTCGTAAAAGCATTTTCATCAAAAGCATACCCGGTGGGAAAGCGCAGCATATAGATACCGCCTCACTTTATTTGTTTAATCTCCAGAACATCACTCGAGGACGTACTTAGCCTTAAAGTACGACTGATGTAAATATTAACCCAATACAACTTCTATCGCTTCATTCCTGCATTAGTTCACAGAATCTACTTCTTTCGAGTGTCAGTATGTGCAGATTCCTCACACAACGTGAGCCTAACAATGAGAGAAAGTTTCCAGTGACTTAAGGTATGTATGTAGGTTTCCCTGGCCAATGGTCACTTCTTTTCAATTTCCATTAACCGCGTAGTCACGGATGTGTCGTAACAAATTTGGAGAACACCTTATTAAAATCATATCCAGCCTGAAACCCCATTGAAATCCAAATACAAAAGCATATGATGCGATTTGTCCACAGTATACAGACATTTGATTTTTGTACCAGTCGGCGGCACAAACACATGAATAACATGTCAAAAAGTAAGCCAAGCATAGCTTTCGAATCAAAGGCACATTCATTTTCGAGTTCATTCATGCACCCATGCCCATGAACATGGTTGGTAATAGGGCGTGCGGTCGTATATCCTACAAGAGATGTCCGCACATGTAGTGCAGGAATTAAACATCGGCACTGTACGCAGGACCAATAGCATATGCATACACACAATACCAACAACTCTAATAATACATTTGACAACTCCTAATGGACAAGATATGTCATTCCTTAATGAATTCCTGAAAGTTCATGATTAATTAAAGCTTGATTATGTTGGCCAGTGCCCTACCTATATCAGAGGAAGCAGCTGCCATTTCTTATATAGAGTGCTTGCCTCACCCCCCCCCCCCCCCCTGCCTCAAGGGGAACATTGGGTCCACGCAACTGTCTACTACCTTTGCAACTTTAATCTATTATCGGGCCACATCTGGACACTGACCAATGCTCATGGCTTTGTGCCAAAGGTCAAGGTGTGTTGTGGCCGCTGACCACTGTTAAAACTGCTTTGAATGGATCATTCACATTTAAGTGCTCTATACCAATTTAACCTGACGGCCTCGTACGATACCTGCTGGCTGCAAAAAGTCAAGGTTTGTTGTGGCCACTGACCACTGTTATCCCTTCCAATGCGGAGGCTATGTTCGTCCAAAGCTCAAGGAGACAAATATTTCGGAAAACCATCTAAACCCTGGCATGTTGGTATTCAAAGTAGCTCAGTTGGTTAGGTGTCGGACTAGTAATCAGTAGGTCGCTGGTTCAATTCCTGACCGGGGCACTTTGGTCTGTCCTTGGGCAAGACAGTTTATTTCATATTGCTTCAGTCTACCCAGCTGCAAAATGGGAACCTAGCATAGATAAGGCAGTACTTAGAGCTTGTGCCAGGTGCTCTGGAATATCCCCCGGGGGATTGAAATGGTTTCCGTGTGTACAGGCCTGCTAGGGGAGGAAGGTCGTGTGAGCGCTTCGGTGGATACAATACTATAAACCGAATACCTTTACCTTTTTATTGGAAAGCTCTCGCTGAGTACTCTCAGATGAGTACCCACATGCCAGTGTTTCAGTCATTTGTCAGGATTTTGTATCATTATGTATTGGCCACATAATAGCGACCAGCAGCACCAGGGTTAAACTCATTTGAATGGGTCATCAACTCTAAAGTGAGCTGGACCTTTTACCTGACGGCCTCGTGCGATATCTGCTGGCTTCCCGCAGACATCTTGCCGTGCACCATTTTCACAACAAGGATAAAGCATTTATCATCACCCCTCATACATTTTGCATTATGTTAAGCACAGCAAGTTCTAAGTCCAAGGTTCTTGCAGAGGACATCTGAGAAAACTTGAATGGTAATGTGTGGTCCTAACAATGAACGTTCTGAATAGCTTTGTTAGGAGTCCAATAAAGGATTATATTGGCCTCCTAACATTTATAATTGTTTAAAGCAATGTGAGAAGCCCAATGCAGTCCAATACAGCAAAGAAATTGACCAATCAGCTGCTAGAATCAGAGTGGAGCTGATGGCAATACAAGATGTTTGCATATTTTGATAATAGTATTAACTACATGTATACCGATTTCCTCGAATGTACAGTGCAGACATCTAATTCCTGCACCAGTCGACCGGATGTCTTCCAGTGACTGGTTGTAAAAACACCAATGGCTAACATGTCAAAAATTAGCCAAGTATATTAATGACCGACGAAGCTTGTGAATCAAAGCTACGTTCACTTGTGAGGTCATCCGTGCATCCATATCCAGGAAACCCAGTGGCAATCGGGCGTGCGGTCGTGTATTATGCCTGGGCTGCCCGCGAATTTAGTGCAGGAATTAAATGTCGGCACTGTAAATATAACGCCATACTTCCCACGTTCAAAGTTGTCAGTGGCTTTGAGTCAGGCGGTGGTTTAATCGGCATTCACATTTACTCGGATTTCCACCACCACTTACAACTAGGTAGTCACGACTTAGCCATAATATGGCAGAAAAAGTGACGAAAACCGAAAATCCTATTCACTCGTTCAAAAGCCCTATCATGATCAAACGACTGTTTTCAATGCAGTCACAGTAGCACCCACACCTAAACACCACCCAGCTTACGTAACAGAAATGTTTAAGTCAAAGATTGGTGTTGAATAATTCACATGCTTTTTGGCCTGTGCTTGACCAAGCACGAACACATGCCACATTGGCGTTAACGGTTGGTCAGTTTCTGTCCTGACCGTTTGGCTACAATGTTGCTGTACACATGAAATGTGCAAAACCACATCTCCAATGAGAATGAGTATTGGTGAACATATAACGTAACAATCGCAATTTTGCTCTTTGTTGATAGGTATATGACACTTATAAGAAATGGGTTGCTTAAAGATGCGAGATGACTAAGACCAATTGCTAGAACTAATGCTAGTTGTTATTATCATTTTCTTATTGGCATCATTATCATTATTATCATTTTCATTATTATTGATATTATTATTATCATTCGCATTATTATTATTACTATTATTATTATCATTATTGTTATTATCATAACCATTATTACTTGTTTTCAAAAATATCATCATTATTATTATTATTATTATTATTATTATTATTATTATTGTTATTATTATCATTATCATTATTATTATTATTATTATTATTATTATTATTATTATTATTATTATTATAATTATTATTATTATTATTACTATTATTATTATTATTATCATCATCATTATTATCCTTATTATCATTAGCATTATTATTGTTGTTATCATTATTACTATCATTTTCATTATTATTATTATTACTATTGTTAATGTCAACATTATTATCATTATTATTACCATCAGTATCGTAGCCGTCGTTGTTGTCGTCATTGTTGTCGTCGTTGATATCATCATCATCAGCATTATCATCATCATCATCATCATCATCATCACCATCATCATTATCATCATAATTCATCCATTCATTAACTCATCAAGTAGAGTATTACAGCGTGTACGTGCTCGATCCGATACGTCAAACTGCCGGACTTGGTACCAGTCCTTGTCAGAATCGTAGGGTAGGGATATAACTTGATCCTAATTATCCTGACATCAGTTCATTAGTTTATAGTATCACGATGTATATTGTCTTAGGAACGATTACTGTATTCACCTGCGTATACGTTTATTAATTTAAGCTACGCGTATATTTCAATATTGAATATCCTGTCAAGATGGTTTATACCATCCCAGGCTAACTTAAAGCTACAGGTCATTTCGTGTTCCAACTGTGAATAATTTCACCCAAAACTTTCTCCGACTAGATATTTCTAGTCACATTAAATATCATATCATTCTTAGACGTCCTCAGCTAGAAAAGATAATGACAAACACTTTGTATCGATGTATTGTATGTTAATTGACTGAAAATAAAATCATACATATGTTTACAAAATCACATCTAATACAAACATTTTCTGAGAAAAAATCACAACTGAAACATGAAAAATACCAAAGAAACGGAAATTTAACTAATGTGATAAACAACTTTAAACTAAGAGTACACATATACGCCAAAAGCGAACAAAACAGCATCTCTGGGGTTAAAGCCTATAGTTAATACTGTATAACTGGTTAATTTGGCGTGGTTTTTAATTTGGCGTTTTTTGGCGAATGCCTCTCAACGCCAAATTAGAGATCGCATAAAAATATGTCTACATAAAAATGGTGTTGTTCTGACTGCTCCAGACGCCAAAATAAATACAGGGAAAATACTTTTTTGAAAAAAAACGCCAACTTAAGTACACGCCAAATTAACAAGTTATACAGTATATCTTATAACTGTATACTTTGTTTTCTCTATATTCATAAAATATAATACATACCATGAACCCTGGATACACACAAGAACCATGGAAAACTGTACGACTTTTATATTATTGTTAAATGATATTGCTAGAAATCTATTATGGAGAAATAATATCATGTTGCACGTGTGCAATTTGAAATTTAAAAAACTTAAATATGATCTACAATTGACTCCACAGTTGAAAAATTCCATAGCTGTCTTTTTTATAACCAATAACAAGCAATATAAACAATATCGATAAAAAGTCAAACTGATGAAATATGGTGTCCTTCAAATTTCCAATTTCCAAACTAACTTATAAGGCTTGCTTATTCACAGAAGAATGTATACGATGAAAATAGTCAAATGGTGTTTTTGCGAACACATTATTCTGGCTTTATTTTGACACATTTTTTCATTTTCGATAGGAAGTTTATATATTCCTATTCTATCTTTATTTCAGCTGTCAGTGTAACATGTTTGGCGAGATATGCAATAGCATGAAGAGACAGCTTTGGCAATTTCTCTTGTCTGAGGATTGTTCAATCTTGTCCCCTGGGGTTATTTTGACTGACACCCTATGCCAAATAGTGCATAGGGTTCTGAATTATACTATCAACCCATGTATAATGTATGTAGACTCGCACCAACCCATTCATTCCTGCAGCAATGGCAGAAAAAGACTTTTTCATATATATATATATATATATATATATATATATATATATATATATATATATATATATATATATATATATATATATATATATATATATATATATATATATATATATATATATATATATATAAAAGTTTGTTATTTTTTCACGCTTTTCAAACAAATTTTCATGTTTTTTTGATAAAGAACATTTATGATTTTCAATTTAAATTTGTATGTTTTTCAAAAAATAAAGAATTTCTTTACCTTTTTTTCATGTTTTGAAGGTGAAACCTCCATGTTTGAATGCTTTTCAATTCTTCAATTGAAGGTAAATTGCAAAGACTTCCGCAGATTAAAGACCTAATATTTACGCTAGATCTTACCAACACTTGCACCATTTTAAAAACGTTTAAATGACAAATGTTACACACATTTTAACAAAACTTTCTTATTTTAGTTGATAAAGTGACAAATATTAGAGGAAGGATTGTTCATCCCAACAGGAATATCAACTTACAGTAAATATTTCTGAAACTATTGCTATCAAAATAGTTACATATGTGTCAGTTTATACTCAAGATGTGAATGGGTTAATCAAAAACCAGGCAGCAACTCTTCTTCAAATACTCGTGAATTCATGTTTTTGTTGCGAGTAAATTACAATTCTCATGGCTTTCAGTCGATATTTTTCAAGGGGGTGTCTGGGCAAGTATGAATTAAACATGCCCCTATGGCGTCGCGTTGGCACTACTGCAACTTATCGATGCTATCTAGAGTCTTACCAACAACCTTCCATTAGGTATTCTTAGAATTTCTGTCTCGTTTTGATGTTACTTTCAGAATCTCCTGGAAAGCAGTAGAACCATGTTAGTCTTGATACAACCAAAAACCCTCCGTCAATTATTCAGAAAAAGGTAAGTTTGATTTACAACTTATGTTCAAAATCTCACCTTATTCAAACAACGCTGTTTCTTATACAGTGCTGACATTTTATTCCTGCACTAAGTGCATTGACTACCCGGGCATAATACACGACCGCACACCTGATTACCACCAAGTTTCCTGGGAATTGATGCATTGATTACCTCGCAACTGAACGTAGCTTTGATTCGTCAAATAGTTTGCGAATTTATGTTTTGTTTCTGAATTATGAACAAAATCTCGTGGCAGGCAGACACAATTTTCATAAGATCGTCTGCGCATGAATGAATTAAACATGTCCCCCTGGCGGTGTTTCGACACTCCAGCAATATATCGATCTTAATTAGAACCTAGCCAGCAAATCCTCTTCGAATATTTTGCGAATTCATGTTTCCTTTCCGTGTTATTTGCAAAATTTGCAGACGAACTTTTCATGGAGATGTCTGCGCATGGATGAATTAAACATGTCCCCCTGGCGGCGTCTTGGCACACCAACGACATATCGATGTTAATCAGAAACCAACCAACAGATCCTCTTCAAATATTTTGCGAATTTATGTCTCCTTTCCGATTTTTTTATGAAATCTCGTGGCAGGCAGACGGAATTTTCATGGAGATGTCTGCGCATGAATGAATTAAATATGTCCTTCTGGCGGTGACTTGACACTCCATCGATATATCTATGTTAATCAGAGACCAACCAACAGATCTTCATCAAATATATTGCGAATTTATATTTCGTTTTCAAGTCATTTACAAAATCTCGTGGCGCGCACACGACACTTTTCATAAGATCGTCTGCGCATGAATGAATTAAACATGTTCCTCTGGCGGCGTCTTGGCACACCAACGATATATCAATGTTGAATAGGAACAAAACAGCAAATCTTCGTCAAATATTTTGCGAATTCAAGTTTCGTTTCCGAGTTATATACAAAATTACATGGCAGGCAGACGACACTTTTCGTAGGATCGTCTGCGCATGAATGAATTAAACATGTCCCTCTGGCGGCGTCTTGGCACTTCAGCAATATATCATAACGTGGCCTGAATCCTTGTCGACATGAGACATGGATCAGTTGTCATATCGTAAGAGGATGCATAAATCCTCTCATCTTCTCTTCTCAAGCAATTTCCTCTGGGCTAAATCCTTTGTTACAGCAACATTTGATCTTTCAAACCAAAAGAATATAAATGAGCTGCTGTACTTCGCAACATGGCTTTTCCATTTGATAATCAGACTACATAGGTTCGTAGATCTCATTGAAATCATTACCGTGTGTAGAAAACACTGCTGTGCAGATATTCAGTTCCGACACCAGTCGACCGGACGTCTGCCAGTGCCTGGTCGTACAAACACTCATGGATAACATGTCAAGGAACCTGGGTGGCAATGGGGTTTGCGGTCGTGCTTTATGCCCAGGCTGCCTGAGTATTTAGTGCAGGAATTTAATGCCTGCACTGTAGATCTCACAGAAATCATTAACGTGTGTAGAAAAATTAGCAGAAGACTAAAAATGTGTGTGGAGTTTGGAAGTTTGTCCATTTAACAAGATTCGCCAGAAGCTTATTCAGAAGTGACATACATGTAAACTACCTATCTACTTAGAAATTTAATTTTATATCAGAGTAGTTGACTTAAAGTGTATGCATACGTTCTCTGCAGCGCTAATGACTTGATAATATCGTAATGAAGTATACCGCATAGCCGTTCCAATAAATATTCATTTTGCAAACAAAAAGATACATACATGCACATGTATGCTATATTACTTTCTTACCAAAATGAGCCCACTCGTATTACTTTCCTTGTAATTGGGATAAATTTATTATCCTGCTCTAAAGCAAGGAGCCCCTGGGTCGACCTTGTTTTGAGTCCATCATTAGCTGATTGCACTTTAGGCTGTCCTCGCTAGAACCCCTTAAATTGCCAAACTAATTTTCCTTAACGACGCCAACGTGAAAGTTCATCCCAGTCCATTGAATAATTAACTCCTTGCTGTATAGGCCAGCATCCCGTGTAATACTTCCCCTATGTATTTCAACATATATGTATCGATGTTTAACTTTAATAGAATTTCATAAGAATATAGAAGCTACTGTTATTTGATAAGTTACGCTCTATTAACGAGTTTATCCAAGTGAACAAAGTATGATAAGGTATACTCTTTTTCACTATTACCTGACAACTTCGACCATAAATACATTTCCCGTATCACGACATGAATGTAATACATTCTTAGGTAGTTTGAGTACCGTTTATGATCTGGAAGATAAAATAGATTACCAATCGAGCAAAAATGAAGGAATAATGTTTAAAAACAAAAATCAAACTTGAAGTAAAACACTTCTTCATCAAAAAAAGCAAATAGACATAAAAGCGAACATGAAGGAAAACATCTTTATGACAATAGAAAAACGAACATAAAAGCGAACATGAAGGAAAACGCATCAAAATCAAAAAAGCAAAACGATGGAAAGCACAATGGGCGAAAATGGAAGGGAAACGTTTTTAACGTACTAATAAAGACATTAACAGAAAAGGAAATAAATGTCAGAAACAGCCATTGAACAATATAGATGAGCACATCAACGGCCCGCGTAAAGCTGGTAAGTGGGGAGATAACGGATGATCTACTCTTATCGAGTGGGTGTTAAACCAGCAGACGACCGGCTCTCGTATGGCTCTCGCGAGATAACGGGGAAGTCTCGTCAATTATGGGATGTCTCCTGGGGTTAGCGATGGAGAAGATTGATGTGTCTATCAAGAATGTATGAGACGGTATCCTCTGTGTTATGATGGTGGGTTTGTGTCTAGAATCATATGTTGACTATCCATACATAAACCTCCCATTAATGATCATAATCACTTATAAAAACTATTTGTAATTTAGCTCACGTCAGAAATTGAAAATAAAGATTTGTTTTTTGGAATTTCGTCAATTGTCACTGTTTTGTCTTATAAATCGGTATATCATACCCTGACTACCCTGCCCACATGTATACCTCCCATTAAACATTATTCCTTCAAAAATAACGTTATTGGGAAGTTGGTATTTGGCGATATTAGCGAGTTGGTCATGTTAGAAATCAAAAATATGCTTAATTTAGAATTTCGAATTCCCATACCTGCCCATTAAAGATCATAGTTACTTCAAAAACTTTTTATTGGAAATAATTGCAAAATCACAAATGTTTTTGAGAGAGAGAGAGAGAGAGAGCTTAATCAATGCCAATTGATCGAATAGTTCATGGAAAAAACTCGGGCTGACGCTAGTGTTTTGCTCTATTTGTCATCCGAGTCTGCCTTATTTGGAAAAGGCTACTGGAAGACAATATCACCAAGATTTTAGTATCGGCGAATGTGGCAAAATGGCCATAACCCAGGAATACCGCATTTTAGGTTGGTGACAGCCTGCTATAATGACACTTCCAAAAAGGCATAACTGGAAATGGAATAAAAAAGATATTCACACTTTGGGTGATGTATATACAGTAGAGATATCTAATTCCTGTACCAGGCGACCAGTGTTATTTACATGGTGGACTGGGGGTGCCCGGCTGTACTGTCGTGAGGATAAGACGCACATATCCACGACCCTCTTAGCTGCGTAGTAAATCTGTCTATAGTTGTGGCGTCACAGGCAGCAGCACATATTCTATTCAGTAGATCACTGCCAGATATCAAAGAAAGACATCTGAAAGCCCAGCTAGTGAGAAGATATCACAGAGCTTCTTGCATTCGGAAATGTAATGCACGTTTAACCAACACGCGCTACATATCATCTGCACACATCGTAAGAGGAAGAGGCAAGACTACATATATTATTTCAAGTAGGTCACTGCTAGATATCACAGTAAGACGTCTGAAAGCCCAGCTAGTGAGATGATACGCTGGCATGAAAAGGACATTGTCTTTCATGTGATTCCCAGATGTTACCAGGCTGAAACATCTCACAAATAATCCTATTCACCTGCGTCTTATCTCCTTTCTTCTGGGAAAACCATCATCTTGTTTTCATCCAGCAGGAAATGCGCAGCCAGGACATGTGTTGCTGACTAAGTCACGTGTTGCTTATCAAGGGTCTGAGTATCATAACAAATCGTTTATGAGTATCATACTCTTGCCCACATGCACGAGCTCTGTGCCGAACAGAATTGGACCTGACATTACGTGTTGTTGTTGTTGCTGTGGTGGTGTTGTTGTTGTTGTTATTGTTGTTGTTGTTGGTGGTGGTGTTTTTTTGTCGTTCGTTGTTTTTGTTTTCGTTTTGTCGATCTTGTTGTTTTTGTTATTGTTTTGTTGTTGTTGTTGTTGTTGTTGTTGCTGTTTGGTTATAAACGTTTAATTGTTTATGGTTAGGGCTGCTCTGTTTCCCTGTTGTTGTCTGTGTATTTGTTGTTGTATTTGATGTTGTTGTTGTGTTTGCTGTATGGTTGGTGTTAGTAGGCGTTGTCGTGGATGTGTTGTTGTGAGTTGTCGGCACTGTGTTGTTGTTGTTGTTGTTGTTGTTGTTGTGGTTGTTGTTGTTGTTAGTGTTGTTGCTGTTATTATTATTGTTGCCATTGTTGTTGTTGTTATTGGCGGTTGTGGTAGTGATAATGGTGTTGGTAGTGCTGAAGGGTTGTTATTGCAATTGGTATTTTTTCTTGGCGGTGGTGGTTTTGTCGTTTGTTGATGTTATTCAGTACAATAGTTCTTTAAATATTGAAGACATTTCCATACGTTAAAGACAAAGCGAACTCTGCTCTGTACGCGTTAATGCCGATGATCCATGATACGAGTAACGAATTCCATGCCAATCCTTAACCCTTCCAATGCTAAGGATACATTTGTCCAAAGCACGGCAGACTTTGGAAAACCTTCACACCCTATCATGCTGGTATTCATTAGATAGAGTGGCGACATTTAATTCCTGCACGAAATGCGTGGGTAGCCCGGGCATAATACACAACCGCACACCCGATTACCATCCAGTTTTCTGGGTATGGATGCATGGATGAGCTTACAAATGAACGTACTTTGATTTGAAAGCTACGTGGGTTATTGGTGTGTTTGGCATATTTATTTTTAACATTAGACATGGGTGTTTGCACAACCAGGCACTGCCGGACGTCCGGTCGACTGATGCAGGAATTAAATGTCGTTACTGTAGCTCTCACTGAGTACTCTCAGATGAGTACCCACGTGGCAGAGATTCAGTCATTTTCATGTTTTTGCATCATTTTATTGGCCAAATTAGCAACCAGCAGTATAATGGTTATTACATACTTGAAAAATATTTCAAACCCAAACCCGTTTGTACCCAGAGCCATGTTTGCCCAAAAGTTGTCTCAAACAATTTCATACTAATAGTTTAGACTTAAACCATCTGATGTATATGTAGCTACTCCACCTCTACACACAACCTCCAGATAAAAGGGTGCATGTGCAAGGATGCAAAGATTTTTGTAAATCATATAAACCCTGTCATGTTGGTATTCATGGTATAGCTCTCGCTGAGTAATCTCAGATCAGTACCAATGTGCCAGTGTTTTGGTCATTTTCAGGTTTTTGCATCATTTTTTATTGGCCAAATTAGCCACCACCAGCAGCAGAGTTAACCCTTCAATGTTCATAACTGCCAAAACCAGCCTGACAATTTCGAACAAATTTTGCAGGAAAATGCAAAGTTGTAAAAATCTTTAAAGGAAAAGTGTTATTCGGAACGTTACCACTATCTCTCCTTCAAATATTTTTAAAAATTATTCTTAATTCCAAAGTTATCATCAAAAGTAATGAATATCCAGACGACAATTTTGCATGGAACTCTTAAGAGTGAACTTTACCAACATTTCTCCTTCAAATATTTTCTAAAATTGTCCTTAATTCTAAGGTTATCATCAAATTTAATGAAGATCCAGACGACAATTTTGCTTGGAACTCTTAAGAGTGAACTTTACCAACATCTCTCCTTCAAATATTTTAAAAGATTATTCTTAATTCCAAAGTTATCATCAAAAGTAATGAATATCCAGACGACAATTTTGCATGGAACTCTTAAGAGTGAACTTTACCAACATTTCTCCTTCAAATATTTTCTAAAATTGTCCTTAATTCTAAGGTTATCATCAAATTTAATGAAGATCCAGACGACAATTTTGCTTGGAACTCTTAAGAGTGAACTTTACCAACATCTCTCCTTCAAATATTTTAAAAGATTATTCTTAATTCCAAAGTTATCATCAAATTTAGTGAAGATCCAGACGACAATTTTGCTTGTTGGAAATACATCTTTGAAAGAAAAGTGTTATTCGGAACTTTTCCAACATAGTTCCTTCAAATATTAAAAAAAAATATTCTTAATTCCAAAGTTATCATCAAATTTAATGAAGATCCAGACGAAAATTGGAACTCTTAGGGGTGAATGGATTGATTTTGATACGCCCCCTAAGCGGCTGGTGCCACCTCTCCACGCTGTGTATATAGTACTCGCAGCAAGCCCTGGATCGAGCAGTAAGCGCCTGAGCGCAGTGCATTCAAGACATAGTAAGACTGAGATAACTACCTACGTATAATCAGCCTCTTATAGGTAATAGTTCATAGGGTAGGACCATAGCAGACTCTCATACACAAATACACCTGTGTGCAATACACACGGATTATTCACAACAAGGAATAACTGGAACATAAAGGTAGGTTAACTTTTCTCTTTCTTTTACTTTCCAGGGGTTTCTTTTAGGTGCTGTATTCACTATTTCATCTTATTGCAATGATGTGAATAATGTAACTCATTGTTGGAAAATTATTGTATTTGGAATGTCAACATTCGAAACAAAAAGGTGTTAGATTAGTATATGGTCTAAATTATGATATAGCATACGTGCTTACTTTTCAATTGGTAATCATGGACATATTACCAAAGAGTCTAAACTTAACTCGATATTGTACATATTACATGTCTTCGAGTTTTGAAATACATTCTCACTTAGACATATCAGTTGGTACATCTGGCTGTGTTTTATTGAGATGGTTGTTCTTGTATTTCATCCAAAGCCACTTCATAGAGAGGGTACTTATTTTGAAAGGAGGCTTTTGGAATTTCGTTTAGGAAGTGGTGTTTCAGATGACAGTGAAAGTTTAAAGGTACATCTAGAAGTGTCAGCTCATGCACAAGAAAGTTTAGTAATACATCCGCTGTTCTTTTTGAGTCTGTAAAAAGAAACGTTCGAATACTACTGAATGTACTACTATTACTATTACTGTTGCTGCTGCATGGTCATGCAACTAGTCGTACGTACACATGTTTCTGTTCTCATGTCCATATACATCTATACATCTTAGTGATACAATGTTACCAGTTGATTTTGTGTTATGTGGGACAAAGTAGCTCAGTTGATTAGGTGTCGGACTAGTAATCAGAAGGTCGCTGGTTCAATTCCCGGCCGGGGCACTTTTTTCTGTCCTTTGGCAAGACAGTTTATTCCATATTGCCTCAGTCTACCCAGCTGTAAAATGGGTACCTAGCATAAGTAAGGCAGTGCTTAGAGCGTGTGCGCTATATGCTGCCAGTTGCTCTGGAATATTCCCCGTGGGATTGAAATGGTTTCAGTGTGTACAGGCCTGCTAGGGGAGGAAGGTCGTGTGAGCGCTTCGGTGCATACAAGACTATAAACCGAATACCTTTACCTTTATGTTTGTTGCCAGACACCATGCCCAAGGTTTCATTGCATGTGTCAAATGTGTGTGGACTCTGTGGCATATGACTTTGGGGAACATTTTAGTTAGTTAGCAAGCACTTCGCGAGAAACTGTCCATTGCATCTTCCGAAGTTCTTATGTACAATATCATGTTCCTCGTGTATTGCTTACTCCTTAGGTAAGTCCGTAAGGAAATGGTTTAACTCATGAACTCGTTAACCATTGCACACCCGTAAGGCACCACATCAAAGATATATTAATTTTTAATTACACATTTGCCTTGTTAAACGAATTTATATATAAGGACAGCAAACACTTAATGTCTGAATTATAATTTCAAAAATATTTTTAAAGTCTCCTTTAGGAATTTTATCGATTTGTCCAGATATTTGACCAACTGGGAAATCGGGAATACAGGCTATGTGAACGCATACTATTATACGGTGCGAAACAATTAAATACGACAACCTGTGCAGATGGAGTTAGTGATACGGTAGCAGGATATGCATCACACCAGACATGTCAACAGGTTTATATGTGGCAATAATGCAGAACCACCACTCAATCAGCAAGGATCGATATGGAGAACAATAGGATAGTTTAACACACACACACACACATTCAGGTACATTATATATCAGGCAGGTACAGGCTGAAGCTGATATGTATATGTACATATATATATATATATATATATATATATATATATATATATATATATATATATATATATATATATATATATATATATATATATATATATGTATATAAATGTATGTTTATATATATATATATATATATATATATATATATATATATATATATATATATATATATATATATATATATATATATATATATATATATATATATATATATATATATATTTATATATGTATTTATATATATATATATATATATATATATATATATATATATATATATATATATATATATATATATATATATATATATATATATATATATGTGTGTATATATATGTACATATATATATATATATATATATATATATATATATATATATATATATATATATATATATATATATATATATATATATATATATATATATATATATATATATATATATATATATATATATGTATATATACATATTCACGCTTTATTGAGTGGTCAAAAAACTTTAATAGTGCTCGAATGCCTCGTCGTTTTTAACTGGGCCACCCTAATGTACTCATAAGAGCATTGACTAATCGTATTGGCTGGTACCAATTAGCCCGTCATTACAGGTTTCTGAGGCGCGATCATGCTTGTAAAGTATACGTTAGAAGTATCGGCGGAATAACAAGTGAGGCTTTGAGATTGGATGGTCGACTATCATTATTACTGACTTCTTGGATTGATAATTGTTTCCTGTACTAGACGACCTGTCTATCAGACATCCTTTGGAAAAAACGTCAAAGGAGAAAATATTTATCACAGTATTGTATTGTATTGTATTTGTATTGACTGTCCGTCAAAGGACAAAATATATCAATACATATAAATGAAACATACAAAGTAATATCATGACATATATAGTTGAACTGTGACATCAGTCATCAAGAGAAATAACTAAACATGAACAGAACGGTGGTCCTTTATGCATGAACATTGTATTGGACCTGTGTTAGTTATAAAATCAGAATGTGATTAAGATATACAAGACTTTTGTTATCTATCTTATTATGCCTACCCTCATGATAAGAAAGGGGGGTAACTTACAATTAACAATATTAACATGAAAATTAGGAGGGCTGGAGATATTCTAAAACTTGAAATCATCCAGCAGATTATATTATCTCAATAGTATAACTATCAGTGGGGTTAGTTCCAGGAGTCTACGGTGGTCCTGGTACCAACACAACTTGCCTCTGTTTACTTAACCTATTTGCCATCTTCACAGTATGATAAGCCACTTTTCTGTCTGGTATCTTATTAACGTCATTTTCACTTTTCTTATATAGTACGAGTGTAAACCTGAGAGGAAACTTTGTTTTTGAAAGGAAAAAGGGTCCTTAGATGGTAGGAAAAATAATGGGATTATAATGCTTTGAGTCCTGTTTTCGAGTTTACGGTATCAGCAGAAAGGTATGGTCTAATAAATAGCGTAGTAATTGACGCGATCTTAATATATACATGTATATGCATGTATACCAATGAAGTATGGCATGCCAAACCGGTAAATATCCAAC
>OZ012697.1:36647860-36670372 GCA_963942565.1 Maea johnstoni
TATATCTATCTATCTATATATCTTGCGGAGGCGGTGAGGCTTTAATAATGTTATATTCAAGACATTTCCGCAGGGGATTTCCCTAATGTTATAACTCCTACGAAGCAGCACATCGCTATTGGGTATAAATTTAAAGTAGAAGTTTTCAGTTAATTTGGGCCCAGGCATTCATAAGAAATACCCAGCAGCCTGTCATTATCTAGTTGTACATAGGAAGGGACACAAAGCATGTATCCGTCCTGCGAAGCGAAGGTTTGCGTTAAATACCTTGGACGGAAATATTTCCAAATAGCGTACATGTACATATTTGTACGTGTATATGTACTTGTACATATACACGTACCAATATAAACACGTACCAATATGTACCAATATTCATATTAGTAGGTGAGAGAAGAAATTAACGTTAGGAGAGGTTGTAGCAGCTGGTAAAACATCCCAATTGTGAACCTAAATTAATATATATATATATATATATATATATATATATATATATATATATATATATATATATATATATATATATATATATATATATATATATATATATATATATATATATATATTACATTCCTAGTGTTAGTTTGGAGAAGTTCACTTTGGCAAGGGATAAGAATACATCACAGCTAGTTGCCAATTGCAATGATTGATGTGACTTTTGCATATATGCAAACTGCTTTATTATGACCAGAGAAAAAGTCAACACCGGAGCATACATCGTATCAGTCGCCTCCCTTATTATAATGTCTTGACATATTACCCATCTCTAGATCCTAGATATTGTTCGTGGGGTACTGGTCGAATCTTCCAGTGCCTTTTATGTGTTATCACGACTGCAATAGGGGATATTTATGTGATTTTCTACTATTGTTTGCAGACAGCATATATTCCTCCTGTCACCATATCTCAACACTTTCATAGAGAGGGGGTGGGAATATGGCTGTTATGGCCTTATAGATAATCTACCTGTCGAGTATAGATTCGATATATCACCTAACTGTCTCAGATATTGCGTCAGAAATATATGCTATTACCATGAAAGCCAGACACCTATATCTTGGGGGGATCTGTCTGAGACGAAACTATACAATAGATGTTGTGATAAGTGATGTGTGAAAAAGACATGCAATGAAATACACGCCTTTCAGGTTAGCCACCTGGTAACAATACCATGTTTATGTACACTGTAAGAGCGAATACAATAGAAAAGCTGAACGTACCAAAGCAATAACAACAAGAAAAATAACATCAACATCATCATCAACAACATCATCATCAACAACAACAAAAATAACTATAAAATATACAGATCACCAAAACTAAACTAGATCACCAAAAGCAACTAAAACAAATGCAACAACGTCAAGACGACAACAACAACAAGAACAATAAACAGACAAACAAATTAACAACATCGATAGTAGTAGCTTCCTTACGATGTTGATGATACCAGAGACAGTGACATTGTAAAATATTGAAAAATTCATAATCACCAACACAACTACTGACATAACGACCACCATCTCAACTTTTGTCACAAGCACATCAAACAAAGACATAAGTAAAATAAAAACAATCCAATAACAATAACATCATGGAGAAGTAAAAAACAATGAGAAGCAAAACAATATAATTTGTTCTACCTCTGACATGATGTATGCTTGTACACTATGCTAGTGATAGTGTCACAATGTCTTATTATATATGTTGTATTAATCCAATGTTCTTATTTATATGTTATTATTTCATATAATTTGTATTTGATATGATTTTGTACAGTACAGTACAGTCACTAAACATACAATACAATACAATGCAAAATCAGAGCATTGAAGTAGAAGACGATACAATATTTGGGTGTTTCAACTGTGAAGTCCATATACTGTAAGACATAAGCAACATTGGCACGTTACGTGATGGCATATCAGCCATTCTAGAGGGCGATAATAGAGTTGTATTACTCTAGGGAGTTAGAAACAGCAGCAGAAGCAGCATGTAGGTCTACTCTGCCAGAAATCTAGAATGATCAGCCCACTATAAAAACCCAGCCATGTTGAATTTCATACCCCCTGGGCCAGAAGACCAATATTACGTCTATTAGAAGATAGGAAATTACTCCAGTGCAAGGAAATGGCCACAATAATTGATTAGGGTATAACTACACATCGACCCCAACGACAAATTAGGTGTGTAAAACGCTATTGGCTGCCCAGTCATCTAGGTCTTGATTTAGGGTAAATTACGAGCAGATAATGGAATTTTATATCGATCTCTGTGCTGTGAATGTCTTGATGCGGTTTTCTGATGTTGACAATAGACTCTCTTATTTCGTATGACTTTATCTGGGCACGAATCGCGGTGATGGATATCAAAATTATTCGTGTATTTATTATTCTGGTCTCTTATAGTGCCCATAATAACCTTTTCCTGTGAATTATGGGTACTAAAAGAGCAAGACCTTCAACGTTACGCTGGACGACGTGTTCAGAGGTTCCCCTCCTTTTCCCAAAATGAAACAAGTTATGCTGCCCTAGGTTGGCTGAGGATGGAAATTATCAGATGATCAGCCGGAAAGGGTTAAACAATGTGAAGATATGATTAAACTAATATGTGGAGCAAGTCGCTTAAAGTGCGATGATCCCCGTCTAAAGCGTGCAGCAAATGTATATAAAATGTGTGAGTCATGTAATATGTATGAAATTGAAGATACTAAACACGTAATATTGCATTGTACGCGTGTAAATGAACTACGATCAGAAATGTATGACTGTATCAATGCAATGAATGGTGACAAAGGAAAGACTATAATAGATCGATCTGAAAATACCTATTATACACTACTAGGGAGGCAGTGCAAAGAAGTAGATGAAAGGGCAAATAGAGAATTCAATGTAATCGCCTCTACTTACATAAGTAAAATGTACAGATTGATTGTTAAAGACCGCAAAGGTATTGGTTAGAATTTGATAAAATACCCTGAGAGACACAGGGATATAAGATTAACTGAAAAAGTTTCTATAAAGATTCTTTCGGTCACTACCCGGTATAAATTTTAAGGACCATGAACTAAGATAACTGTAAAAAAAATTCTTTGTATATATCTTTGTATAATTTTGTATATATCCTTTTATAAGGGCACGTCTAGTTGATTATCTGTTTCCCATGTCCCGGCCGACCCTATTTTTGGGCCCGACCCTAAAAAAAAAATCTTTTTTTTTTTAACTTTCCGACCGACCCTGTCCAGAGGAGCTTTTTTTTTCTTCTGAGAACTGCATTTTGAATGAAATAAATAAAAAAAAGTCTGACATCGTTTATTTAAAATGGAACCTGCGAATTCAACATTTTTCAAATCTGCACAATTTTCTGTATGAACAAGCTGAAGAATAATACAGAGGGAAATGTGTCTCATGAACATCATGTACACATATTTGTACTTCTTGCCATGGGCATTGGCAGCATTTCTGTCACAAATAAAGAAATTTGATACCCTATTATAGGTACTTCTGCCTTTTTTTTCCTTTTTTTTTTTTTTACCCGACCGACCGACCCTAATTTTCAGTACCTTGGACATGGGAAACAGATAATCGACTAGACGTGCCCTAACCTATTTCATGCTCTCAGACCATATTTATATAACTAGAGTTTACACCTGCGAGTTCAGGTTTTTGTTTCTTTTTTTACATTTTATGTTGATTATATGATTTCCATTTGTAATTTTTTGTTATATCCATCATATATGTATGATCTTTTGTAAATATGAAATTTACAGTCTACAAATATACATACATACATACAGTACAGTCAATAAACATACAATACAATACAATGCAAAATCATAGCATTGAAGCAGAAGACGATACAATATTTGGGTGTTTCAATTGTGAAGTCCATATACTGTAAGACATAAGCAACATTGGTACGTTACGTGTTGGCATATCAGCCATTCTAGAGGGCGATAATCGAGTTGTATTACACTAGGGAGTTAGAAACAGCAGCAGCAGCATGTAGGTCTACTCTGCCAGAAATCTAGAATGATCAGCCACCTATAAAACCCAGCCATGTTGAATTTCATACCCCCTGGGCCAGAAGACCAATATTACGTCTATTAAAAGATAGGAAATTACTCCAGTGCAAGGAAATGGCCACAGTAATTGATTAGGGTATAACTACACATCGACCCCAACGACAAATTAGGTGTGTAAAACGCTATTGGCTGCCCAGTCATCTGGGTCCTGATTTAGGGTAAATTACGACCAGATAATGGAATTCTATATCGATCTCTGTGCTGTGAATGTCTTGATGCGGTTTTCTGATGTTGACAATATACTCTCTTCAGTACTGGGTTCTCTTCAGTACTGGGTATGACTTTATCTGCGCTCGAATCGCGGTGATGGATATCAAAATTATTCGTGTATTGACAACGGGAAATAAGAAATGAAACCATACTGAAATTGGTGTATATGAAGCTATCAATTCTATTAGAGTCGATTATGTATACACCATGGCGGATCACTAAAATCTTATGTTGAGGCTCACGATGATTTGCTTTCCTTCAACATTGTTTTTGTAATCTATTACAGTCAATAAATGATATAGATATATTACGAAAAAAGTACGAATTTGCATTTAAGTAAGATTTTTCCATATGCAATGGAGATATTGTTTTGGATTTTAAAAAGTGTAGGTAGAAAACACTTGTCATATGATGATAATATACATGTAATTGAAAAGTCCCAATGATATATTGTGGAATAACAGTGGGTAATTTGAAAAAATAAATAACGTTACACACACCTAAATTAACACCACAACCACCAACACTAACACTTGTGCAGGCAGTGAGGTTGTTCGAGGGGTTTGTGGATACTCGGCTTTGATTCATATGCTGCTTTTCTTGCCTATATGAGAACTGTCGTTTTTCGTAAATATTGCTTTAAACCACTCAGAGGTAGATCTACTAGCTGTTAAAACCAACACCCCTTATACAGGATGCACATTAATTCTGGATCCATACCTGACCAATTTCATAAATTGCCCAATCCTCACCTTGACCACAATCACTGCCATCATCATTCTCATCACGCTTTACAATAGGTCGACCTTTTAGATATAAAGGTTGTGAGCCCTTTTAAAAAGCCCCCGATAACCAATGACAAAGACACTTTAACGTTATCAAATTGACAGAGGCCGTGACAACGGAACAAGTCACGTGATTTACAAGCCAATTCCCATAATGCATCGGCGACTTCCTCTTCCAAGGTCAGGTTGACCCCAACTCATGGCCAGGCCGGGATTCGAACCCAGGCAGTGGTGAGAGACAGTGTACAGTCAGTGGCGGCGCCATAGACCACACGGCCGTCAGAGCAGGCCCATGGGTTAGTTCACTACATGTACAAAAAACAAAAACAAAAAAACTTCAAAGTAAAACGTGTTGTATATTTCTCATTTTCATCGTGATGTTCCAATAATGGCAAGCCTCGTCCCAAGGCACAAAATCACCCACTCGTGATGCAACCTCTAGATCACCAAGGCCTTATCTACAGTAGCCTGCTCTTGACGTATCTTCCAATTACTTCCAGCAAACTTTGTACCCTTTAACCCTTCCATTGCTGAGACTTCTTTCGCCCAAAGCACAAGGACACGAATATTTTCGAAAACCGTCCAAACCCTGTCATGTTGCTATCCATTTGATAGCTCTTCTCGAGTACTTTCATATGAGTACCCATTTGACAGGGTTTCAGTCATTTTTATTTTTTTGCATCCTTTTGTATTTGCCAAATTAGCCACCTACAGCATAAGGGTTAAGCCTTATCTGAGAGGAAAGAAAAAGCGTATACAATTAGATTAGAGACTTTCCGTCCATGCATAAGATAGTATCTTAAGGGTTTTTGCATCATTTCGTATTTGCCAAAATTGGCCATCACCAACATAAGGGTTAAGCCTTATCTGAGAGGAAAGAAATGGCGTATACAATTAGATTAGAGGTCTCCCATCCATGCATAAGATAGTACTATGCTGTGGCCTTCTTTCATCCGATGTCTGGGCGTATTGAGATTAACCTCCAGTGTCTCTGAGGGTGGCTTCTCTAGGATCTGGACCAGTGATCGCTGTAACGAGATGAGCGGATGCATTAGATACCTTCCCTTTAGTATCTGTGGACCGTATCACCTTTAAGGGGATTATAAGCTGGGAGGGAGCTTTGATGCTAATACGACTTCCTAACCAATACTTACATGTATGTGTGGTCTAGTGTACCAACGGTGGAAGAGGAAACAAGATGACTTTCCCTTTAGTATCTGTGGACCGTATCACCTTTAAGGGGATTATATGGTGAGAGGGAGCTTTGATACTAATACGACTTCCTAACCAATACTTACATGTATGTGTGCTCTAGTGTACCAACGGTGGAAGAGGAAACAAGATGACTTTCCTTTTAGTATCTGTGGACCGTATCACCTTTAAGGGTATTATGTGGTGAGAGGGAGCTTTGATGCTAATACGATTTTCTTTCCAAGATATATGTGTAATCTACAGGTCCGATATTTAATTCCTGCACAGGGCGACCGGACGACTGTCAGTACCTTGTTGTATACACATCCATGAACAACAAGTCAAATGAGCGGATGTATTAGATACCTTCCTTTTAGTATCTGTGGACCGTATCACCTTTAAGGGGATTATATGGTGAGAGGGAGCTTTGATGCTAATACGACTTCCTAACCAATACTTACATGTATGTGTGCTCTAGTGTACCAACGGTGGAAGAGGAAACAAGATGACTTTCCTTTTAGTATCTGTGGACCGTATCACCTTTAAGGGGATTATATGGTGAGGGGGAGCTTTGATGCTAATACGACTTCCTAACCAATACTTGCATGTATGTGTGCTCTAGTGTACCAACGGTGGAAGAGGAAACAAGATGACTTTCCTTTTAGTATCTGTGGACCGTATCACCTTTAAGGGTATTATGTGGTGAGAGGGAGCTTTGATGCTAATACGATTTTCTTTCCAAGATATATGTGTAATCTACAGGTCCGATATTTAATTCCTGCACAGGGCGACCGGACGACTGTCAGTACCTTGTTGTATACACATCCATGAACAACAAGTCAAATGAGCGGATGTATTAGATACCTTCCTTTTAGTATCTGTGGACCGTATCACCTTTAAGGGGATCATGTGGTGAGAGGGAGCTTTGATGCTAATACGACTTTCCTTCCAAGACATATGCGTAGTCTACAGGTCCGATATTTAATTCCTGCACTGGGCGACCGGACGACTGTCGGTACTTTGTTGTATAAACATACATGAACAACAAGTCAAATGAGCGGATGTATTAGATACCTCCCCCTAAGTATCTGTGGACCGTATCACCTTTAAGGGGATTATGTGGTGAGAGGGAGAGCTTTGATGCTAATACGACTTCCTAACCAATACATATGTGTAGTTTACTGTACCAATGGTGGAAGTCCAGTTGCTGTCATCGTATACAAAAATGTTATTTCAAAAATATTTGAAGAGGATTCGTTTAACTAAACAGGAGTAACAAGTTTAGGCGATGCATTAGATGACTTTCCCTTTAGTATCTGTGGATCGTATCACCTTTAAGGGGATTATGTGGTGAGAGGGAGAGATTTGTTTAGAACACATACATGTTTGAATACCAACTGGCTCTTAGTGTAACCAAAAGTATTTATGAGTCGAATCTACATTACATGAAAAACTCTTCACATATACACAGAAAATCACAGCTACTATATATATATATATATATATATATATATATATATATATATATATGTATATATATATATATATATATATATATATATATATATATATATATATATATTTATATATATATATATATATATATACAGTATATATATAATTATATTTACATATATATATATATATAAATATATATATATATATATATATATATATATATATATATATATATATATATATATATATACATATATATATATATATATATATATATATATATATATATATATATATATATATATATATATATATATATATATATACGTCGATGTACAGTGCCAATATTAAATTCCTGCAATACATGCATGATACACGACCGTGCACCCGATTGCTACCCAGTTTCCTGGACATGCATGACCTTACAACTGGATGTAGCCTTGCCGCGTAAGCTACGTGGGCCATTGATGTGCTTGGCGTATTTTTGACATGTTACCCATGGCTGTTTGTACAACCAGGCACTGACAGACGTCCGGTATATCTAGCTGGTTCCATATCTACGCAAACCTTTAATAATTTTTTTTTTATATTTTCCATTATCTAATTTAAAATGTATGCTTTCCAATAGAATATGTAGTCTGTCACTGCTATATTCCATAAAGTAACACTCTCCGATGATTTGCTGGTCGGGGGAGGCTTTATAGGACACTTTATAATCAGTGGCAATGGATACTCATGATTTAGCCTAAAATGGCAAAAACGACGATAATCAAAACTTCAATCCATAACAAGCCCACAATCGACATTTCTCAAAATTGTCTGATGTTGAAGTACGAGAAATCTCATGATTTATTCGATGCCAATTCTGGCGCTTTCAAAGTTGATGATCCGATGTTCTATTGTATCAAATAACATGAGGATATCAAAGACAGGCGCGTACTAGATCACAATAAAATCACTATCAAGCCATCTTGTGGATGCTCAAATTCAGTTTATGGAACACATCAACGTGCCAGAAAATTACCGATGCGTTACAGATCGATAACGCGCGTGAAATCCAATGACGTCCATTGATTGGTGGAAATGTGAACCTATAATTACGTAAATGCGAATGCAGATTATGTGCCATTATAGCGTATCAAAGAGTTTCAATCCTTTCCTGTTACGGTATCAATGTGTCATATTGTTCTAGAATTTTTTAACCCTCTTACAACTATATGTTTCATTTTTATTCACATTTGCCGATGAGCGGTGGTATTGGATATTTGCCATTTAACCCGCACTTTCACGTTGTCTGTTACATGCACAAATGAATATGTTTTTCTATTGGATCTTGGCTACCCAATGAACTTTGACATCCATGTACATTCAGCATGTTTGGTTTGATTACGGTCGAGGGCCAGGTCAGAGAGAATGATTTTCACTTGCCCCACTAACTACTTGCTTGTCATTTTAATTTGAGTGCTCTTTACTCTGAGTTTTGTTAATTCGTTTCGTATTTGCAATCTGAGTTTACCGTGCATTGTCTTTAATTGTATTTCTTGCGATCGCTTATCTGCCGTTTTCTCGTTGTACAGTGTATGTATGATATGTTTTAACCCTTATGCTGCTGCTGGTAAAATCGGCCAATACAAAATGATGCAAAAAAGCTGAAAAATGACTGAAACCCTGGCACATAGGTACTCAGCGAGAGCTATCCAATGAATACCAACATGACAGGGTTTTGATGATTTTCAAAAATATTTCCATCCTTGTGCTTTGGACGAAAGTAGCCTCAGCATTGGAAGGGTTATCTCGTAATATTTTGCGCCATATGGCTCAGTCATTAAAAAACTATGCAATACAAAAGTCAACTAAAATGTCTTACAGATGAGCGATGCAATTGAACTGCAATTTACTGTTTTATTTTAATTTGACTCACAATAACCATTGCCGTCAATAGAAGGAAAAGAGAATAATTATAAAATCTAGCATTTCTTTTCAAATTTCTAAAAAAAGTCATTCGTTGTCATGATCCGTAATTGATCTCATTTACGAAAAGAGGTACCATGACTTGTGGGTAGACCTTTCGTATAAAACCCACAGGTATCAATTACCGCGATGATCCGCCCTGCTTAATCGAGGATCGCCGAGCAACTAACCCCCTAATCTAGGCTGATTAGCGGAGAATGATGACAGTCTTGCAGAATCTTAAGGTGAACTAAAAAAAAATGAAAAGAAAATTACTATTTTTACACACGCCAGGACGAAACCCGAATGATTGGTTCAACATTGCTTTATCATGATGAAGTCTATTATTTGTGCGATTCCGTTTGAAATTCCAAAAAGTGAATATTTCATATAAAGCCGTAAGGGGGCGGACCATTTTATATTCTGGGGGCAATCCATTTTTGACCTGGCCAGAATGGGAACATCATTTTATTAGTGTCATTTAAATAATTAAAAGATGGCCGGCAAGACTGTGCAAGTCTTAAGCAGAAGGTTTTCTCTATGTACTTTGAGGTCAGGTGCAGACAGCGCAAAATTACATTTTTACCAGTGACCTGTTTCTGGTCTTAAAGGGGCTAATCCACACCTGGCTTGAGCCAGCGCCTTCCTCTCTTTTCTAGTGATGGGCATCTCAAGGCAATGCTCTGATATAGTACTTCCTGGCCAACATTCCCTTGGGAGCAGCATCTTTATTTGCCCTGATAAGCCCACATTGTAGTACAAAACTGGTTGGTCTTTAGTTCTGCTCAGAGTTCTTCGAAGGAAGTCTGCCCGGGAGGGGGGGGGGGGGGGGGTGGCAGAACACCCCTAGATCATAAACATATGGCCTATCTAGCAGAACCAGAAATTCTCGATTTTGAGGACGGGAAAGATTCTTTCTTGGTTTTTAGGGCGAGGATTCCTTTCCTTTTCCAAAAGTATTTGCGTCCTTTTGCTTTAGACGAAAGTAGCCTCAATATTGGAAGGGTTAAAAGGATGCAGGGTCACAATATTTGACCCCATTAGCACTGTAAGCTACCCAAAGCCCTGGTTCGAGTCTCTGCTGGATCCCTAAGCGGGTTTGCCTGGTCGCTATATAAATGTGCGGCGTTGTGCAGGGATGTCTATAGTCCTACTGCAACTGAAAAAACCCTTGGAACTATTCGTGACGAGAAGGGGATTTCTTCCCGGTTCAGATCTTGTCGCTATATGACCTAAGCTGTTGAAAGCAACGTAGGACCCCATTCCTTCCTTCATTCCAAAGCCCCGTGGAAAAATAACTCAATCTCCTCGTGTGAAAACGTTGAGGAGTAGACCCTCTACTCACCCCTACCCTAGCACTAACAGGTGTCTATTAGGGCCATAATCCGGCCGCGATCTGCCGCCAATTACCCACTAATCGATGCCGAGAAGGCGATAGATGATGACGGTCTGGGGGAAGCCTGGCTCCACGAGTTGGCGAGGGGCTGAGATGGAAATGGCTTGCTTGTCTTTTTTATGTGCATTAACCAAGTTAAGTCATGATGTTCCTACGTTTTAGGAATCCGCCGTGGCCTAGCGGTTACGATGCGTAAGTTTGCAGGTAAGAATCTCCGCTGGACGGGTCGGCCTGGTCGCTATATAAATGTGCGGCACCACGAGTTGGCGTGGAGCTGAGATGGAAATGGCTTGCTTGTCTTTTATGTGCGTTAACCAATCCAAGTCTTGAGGTTCCTACGTTTTAAGGGATCCTCCGTGGCTTAGCGGTTACGATGGGTAAGTTTGCAGGTTAGAATCTACGCTGGATTCCCGGACGGGTTGGCCTGGTCGCTATATAAATGTGCGGCACCACGAGTTGACGAGGAGCTGAGATGGAAATGGCTTGCTTGTCTTTTTTATGTGCATTAACCAAGTTAAGTCATGATGTTCCTACGTTTTAGGAATCCGCCGTGGCTTAGCGGTTACGATGCGTAAGTTTGCAGGTAAGAATCTCCGCCGGACGGGTTGGCCTGGTCGCTATATAAATGTGCGGCACCATGAGTTGGCGAGGAGCTGAGATGGAAATGGCATGCTTGTCTTTTATGTGCATTAATAAACAAGTCAAGTCTTGATAATCCTTCGTTTTAAGGGATCCGCCGTGGCATAGTGGTTACGATGCTTGGCTCTCAAGCGTGAGTTTGCAGGTTCGTATTCGAATTGGATTCCCAAGCGTGTTGGCACGGTCGCTATATAAATGTGCGGCGTTTGAGCCGAAATGACTTATTTTATGTGCATTAACCAATTCCAGCTTTAAGGTTCCTATGTTTGAAGGGGATCCGTCGTGGCCTAGTGGTTACGATTTTCGGCTCCCAAGCGTGAGTTTGCAGGTTTAAATCTCCGCTGGACCCCAAAGCGGGTTGACCTTGTCGTACATAAATGCGCGGCGTTTTGGCAGAAATGGAGATGGCTTGTCTTTTGCGTTCGTTGACCAATTTAAGTATTGCGGTTACCACGTTTTAAAACATTGAAACCTTGAGGAGGAGGCTAAGTTCTGAAAGGTTACTTGACTGAAAGTTGTTTTTTCTGTTTGATGCGTCTTTAAATATTTTCAAAATTATATATATTTTGATAATGCATGTTCCGTATTTTTGTGTAGCTATTGACAGCATCGCTTGCACAAAATTATACATAATAACACACACACACATACATACATACATACGTATATACATAACTACATATACATAAATGCAAACTCAATACATACGTACAAATACTCACACATGTATTGCCAGACTGTGTCTGTATACATACATACATACATTCATTCATACATACATACATACATACATACATACATACAAACACACATACATACATACACACACACACACACATACACACACACACACACATATGTTGCGAGACCAAATGTGCCCTCATATTGCAAATTTGTTAAGATGCTGAACATTAGCCTTGGTGATTGTCAGAGACATATTGAAGCTTTTAAGGCAACACGTATCGTCCTAATCAGGAGTTAGTCTCTGCTATTAACTGTTGGTTTATTCCTCCTGGGAGTTAAGCTCCACTGTAGACTTCGTGGATCACCTCTGACGTTTCCATAAAGAAACTGGTCTGTTCTGGCCCAAGGATAGGTCGTAGCAAGGTTAGGGCCTGTTCTATACAAACCGAACGGTTGCTACTAATTTTTCATGTTGGGTTGTCCCCCAAGAGCGGGCCGTCTACCGTGTCTCAATTTCCACGGACAGTTCGCTGTTTGCCTGCTACACAAGGCTTGTAATTTAAGTATACATGATGTGAGAAAGTTGCCAGTTCAGTACCCGGAGAAGACACTGGAATAACCAATGGATGATTATATAGAGTATGTCCAAAATCAGTTGAATCCTTAATCTGTGATATACATTGTATACATCATTGCTAGGAGGGGATCATGTGAACCATGCATGAGGCATATGTAGTGCATGCAGTGCTCGTAATTTGATAGGCAGCTATATGTACATGTACATATTAATCTTATGACATGACAAGGATGTATATATCTTTCATACCAGCAAGACTCTGACGGAAACATATTAACCCTTCCAATGCTGAGGCTACTTTCGTCCAAAGCAAAAGGACACGCATTCTTTGAAAACCGTCTAAACCCTGTCATGTTGGTATTCATTGGAAAGCTCTAACAAAGTACTCTCAGATGAGTACCTATTTGCCAGGGTTTCAGTCATTTTCCAGAATTTTTGTATCATTTTCTATTAGCCAAATTAGCCACCAGCAGCACAAGGGTTAATATCTTTTTGATATTGCACCTTTTCCACTGGTCTATAATGTTCAAAAGTCAATTTGGACTGAAGTGAGGAATAAAGTAGAGTCTTCGTTGATAAGATTCAATTCTGTTCTTCAGTCTTCCATTTATTTTGAGGTACCTAGAGGATTTATTTAAGGGTATTGATTAGTGTGAATGTTGATCGCGCGATGTCGTCAGAGTTGTCCAAGTAGATGTTTCGAATGCCTAGGAAAAATTGATTCGTAAGTCGAGCTGACATAGGGAATGTTTTTAGGTGCTAATGGTTTTTCCACCGATACTTGTTAGTGGAACCTGATCCACTTGATTTGTCTCGCATCAGATGTCTTTTTCGCGAGATATTGGTTTTATCTACTTTTTTCGACAAACGAAAGCAATTGTGCATCATCAACAGCAGCTATTACTGAGACTTATCCAGACAGAAAAGTCAGGAATACTAATAGATTTTTGATGGTAAAACGTGTATTAGCTAACCATTATACACAAGAAAATGTGTGTGTGTGTGTGTGTGTGTGTGTGTGTGTGGGTGTGTGTGTGTGTAAATATATATGGATATATGTAGTAAGTGGAAAGATTCCTCCCTTTACAAATAAAAGTTGTCTCGAGGATTTCGAACACTCATCACATGAGCATTCAGCAGAAGTCTGTACCTTACAATATTTATGATAATCATACTTCCTAGAAAAAGCCTATTCCGATGATTTACTTCCCAACAGTTTCACATGCGCTTGCAAAATATCATATCTTTCAGAGACTCGCACCGTTATCAGAGAGGCATCATCCTTTCTTTCCCTGCTCATAAAAAAAATATTTATTTATCTTTTGTGATATAAAGCAGGTATTGAATTATAAAACTGAAATCCATTATACCCTTATCATATCTTCTTCCAGAAGGATACATTTTAGTAGCGCCACCAGCATTTAACTAAATTTTCACTCCTCATAAAAGTAGAGCCATATGGTATAAATCGATAATCACCTATGGAAAGGCACTACCAATCTACTTTTTGATGTTACTCTTTTCTCTTTCAAAACTATGCTATCTGCTGAGAGTTGTATGCAGTGATGAGATTCCCATTGCATTGACATAGGTTTATTTCAGTTGGCATCAGTGTTGTAGTATAACACCCATCTCAGCGCCATCAATGTCTGAAAGGTCCCCAGTTATGGCTGAATAGCAATGGGAAATACCTTCTAATGCGAGAAAGCAATCACAATAAGGAGGAATCTTAGAAATAGCATTGCTTGTAATAGCCACCTAACCCGTTCACGCCTATATGTGAACATAACCGCTCTCTCTCTCTCTCTCTCTCTCTCTCTCTCTCTCTCTCTCTCTCTCTCTCTCTCTCTCTCTCTCTCTCTCTCTCTCTCTCTCTCTATATATATATATATATATATATATATATATATGTATATATATATATATATATATATATATATATATATATATATATATATATATATATATATATATATATATATATATATATATATATATATATATATATATATATATATACTGTAGAACACGAAATTCACGCGTGTCCCAAGTATAGCGAATTGGGGAGTTTTGCATCATAACGTATCTTTATGTTAGCGACGATAGCCGCCGCTGACAGCGCCAGTACAGTAATAAAAAAGTACAGCGTTTTTATATATAGCGAAGCGGAACCATACGCTAAGTACGCTATATATAAACACACGCGGAAATTTCGTGTTCTACAGTATATATATATATATATATATATATATATATATATATATATATATATATATATATATATATATATATATATATACATATATATATATATATATATATATATATATATATATATATTATATATATATATATATATATATACATATATATATATATATCTATATATCTATATATATATATATATATATATATATATATATATATATATATATATATATATATATATATATATATATATATATATATATATATATATATATATATATATGTATATATATATATATATATATATATATATATATATATATAATATATATATATATATATATATATATATATTTATATATATATATATATATATATATATATATATATATATATATATATATATATATATATACATATATATATATAATAAGGAGGCATCTTAGAAATAGCATTGCTTGTAATAGTCACTTAACCCATTCACGCCAACACATACATGCTAACACCCCTTTCCCTTACCCGAGGAGAGGAAGCGAAAGGATGGTGTTTTAAGTCGCTTTCAACATCTTAGGCCACTTTATTCTGCTTTAGTTCCCAAAATCGATACAAGATGGGGCTCAAATATTCTTAAAGTTGAAAGTTATTGAGCAGCATGGAAACTCTATGTATATATTTTTCCTACTTTTATAAATATGCACGAATATCGCTCTTAAGAAATAACTTTTTCACTTTCTTAACATTTTCTTTTCAATGGGGTGCTTAAGTGAAGCCAAAAAGCAGAGTGCATCATGGGAAGATGGATGTCCCCGTATGGCTGCCTCTGGCCTGTTACTTGCTCACCTCTGTAAGGTATAACTGAGTAGTGCTGAAGAGGACAGGTTTGGGGGAGGTCCTATTTGAAAGGTGACATGTATACGCTCATTTTGAACCTAAATCATTCTGATGGAACATTTGCCCTTTAACCAACAAGACTAGATAGGGAACACATTTAGAACTTTCCATCGACATGCTGCCAGCATTCTGCACACATTACTACAGTGCCGCCATTTAATTCCTGCACTAAATGTGTGGGCAGGCCGGGCATAATACACAACCGCATGCCCGATCGCCATCCAGTTTCCTGGGCAAAGATGCATGGATGACCTCACAACTGAAAGTAGCTTTTATTCACAAGCTACGTGGGTCATCAATGTGTATGGCTCATTTTTCTGACATGTTATCCATCGGTGTTGTAGAACCAGGCACTTCAAGACGTCCGGTCGACTGGTGCAGGAATTAAATATCTGTACTGTAGCAACAAACGATGATGGACATTTTCACGAGATTTATTTCTCATTACAAAAAAGAGACAAGATGCTTCAACTCATTACGGCTTTTGAAGTTATATTGTTGAAAGGAATTCCGTTACCGTTAATGAGAATAGAAACCTAATCCTCGTTGACATAAATCAGGATGCCTTTGTCATACAGAGATGGTTAATCGTTTGCAATATCACAAAATTAAAACTAAAGATGATGCTTTTCTGCGTCATGGAAACACGATTCATCAAGGCAAGCATACATGTACCTCTTACAATAGTTTAGCTTTGTCAGCTTTTTTGTGCAATTTTGTTATTTCTTATACATGTATCTATACAATAATAATATGTATCGACAGAATGCCAAAGAATGGCTTGCAAAATTGCGATGTAGTTTTACCACCACCTATTGTCAATTATATTGATGATGAGGTCCTAAATGTCACAGAAAACCAGTAACTAACCCATATCCATTGGCACCTTTCTCACATGTCTCAAAAGGGAGAAAAGCTTCAGTTAAGCTCACTCGACACAACGTGCAGCTATTGCACAATGCAATAGACCACTTGGCCATGGGGGCAAGCCCCTTCCTGTGACATGGTAATACAACATGCTCGCTATTCACTATAAATGTCGTGTCTCTAATGCAATCAGATTGAATTTCTCATACTCAATCGATTCCATGATCCCTTTAATAAAGGACTTCATTAATGCACTGTTTATTTTGCCATATTGCTATCCAGATAGGACAATGTCATGCGAGGGCTGGGACAAACAAGGGATCAAAACAATGGGATAATTAAAACCTTTGAAGATGCCGCCTATTTGCTTTTAATTTTCGAGGATTTAGTTTGATATCCTCAAGGATTTCATGGGTTTAGATTACACAACCCAGTGTCATTTTAATCACAGACTACTTACAAAAAAGTGCAGATCGGAAAATCTTTTTTATGTCACAATCTAAGGCCACGGAATAAGTAAATTGTTTTTTGCCTCTTCTACTTTTTAAAAAAGAAAATCTGCAAACATTGCATGTGTTCATTTCGTCTTGCATGCATGATAAAATGATACACTTATAAACGAATAGTACTTTTATATCAACTACACTTGGTCATAAACACATTTAAGCCAGAAAGTACTAGTCTAATTAGAGAATACGGTATTCAGGTCTTAATAATTATCTCCCCATATCCTAAGAAATTCGTCAGTCTCTGCATAATACTCATATTTCATCGATACGATAAATCACTTAAATATGGCGTGAACATTACATAGCGTAATTACGGTACTGCCCTGGATTAAGCGTGATCTGAGTAAAGCGGTGAACGAGAACAGCAGCAGCAAGTTCAAATCAAGAATTTGATAAAGACGGGGATTTTACAATAGCGCATATGTGCAGAGCGCTATTATCGCTATCTGATTGTTCCCGCTATACTTAAGTGATTTACAGTATCTAATCTCTTTAATGTGTGGAGCTCTTCCTTTTTGCACCTCTTAGACTTAACAAAATAAGCCCTATCTTCTTGGAAGCTTAAAAATTGAGCAGGCCAAGACTAGCTAACGTGGGAGAAAATGTTACAATTAACAAAATATCCGAATTCAAATTCAGTTTACGGGGTATGTAAATGATTGTTTAATTCAAATTGCATTTGGAAACACGATCATAAATTCATTTAAATTCACATGAATGATATATCATTTAATAACATCTAACAGCCTGCATCAATTGGTATTGAATGCATGTTGATGTATATACATTTGTTGACTTTGATTTGCATTACAAAAACATCATAAAAATGAATAATAAAGAACAAGTGAGTAATATATTACATAGTGACAAAGAAAATGAATTATATAATCAAACACGTATAGTCACAGAAGACCAGAATAATGTAACATTATAGTATATCAATATGTTTATACTTTTAATATATAGTATGACTCATATTCCAGTTATTAACTTATTATAGCATAAGTCAAGATCAAGATACGACAAGGTAGTTAACGTAAATCATGATCTATCCAATTCCTTTTCTGGGTTTAATTCGTACAAAGCATCTAAACAGTCAGTTTGGGCCTACATGTACAGTGCAACCAGTTGGAGAACGAATTGCATTTTCTACGTCTTCAGTCATTCGCACTGCTACGCATCAACTCACAGTGAAAATCACTTACTTTATTTGCCAAATGGGAAACAAAACGTCTGGACCCGGGCCAGACAGCGGACTAAATAGCGCAATAAATTACCATTTGTCGATTCCACGGTGAAAACGAACACTGCATTGTCTGCTGAATGGAAATTGTGTAAATTACGAAATGAGTGGCCCGTGTTGAGCAATCAATGGCGCCCTTTGTCTTAGGCAATCCAATATGGCCGCTGCAGTCATTACCGCAATTCATTTTCATTAGTTTTCTAATGGGAGGGGTACAGGGGATTCACTGTAGTTCTCAGAATTACTGGAATAAATTCCTCCTAAACAATCGCATTGATTGAGAAATATATTCTCTTGTCTATTGTAAAGCAACAGGCGGCAGGTTTATTGCATTGAAGTTGATCTTTTACCAATGAAAGAAAACGGAAAAGAGGATACGGAAAGCTCACTAAAATGAATACTAGTATCTTACCTATTTCATCTTATTTTATCACATTGAAATAATTCCAAATATAGATTAGTTGTTTTATATTTTCTATAACAGCATGATATTCCTCATAACGCATTTGCTGATGTAACTTTTGTTTGGTAACATTTGATAAATGGAATTTGACATTTTCTTCTTTTTCGATAAATTGTCATTATCAAAAATAATTTTGTGGAGAGATCAGACGCAATGGGTAATATGTGTATGTACAGTGCCGACATTTAATTCCTGCACTAAATGAGTTGGAAACCCAGTATTTATAAACGACCGCACGTCCGATCGTCACTCAGTTTCCTAGCACGGATGCATGGATGATCTCGAAATTGAATGTAGCTTGGATTCGCAAGCTATATAACGTGGGTCATTGAAGTGCTTGGTTTATCATTTTTTGACATGTTATCCATGGCTGTTCGTGCAACCAGGCACTGGCAGACATCCGGTCGACAGCTGAAGGATTTAAATGTCTGCACTGTATGATATTCTAGACCACTCGGCAATTGAGGCAATGCTAAAATATTCTCAAGTGGCGGTGAGGTCGGTTTCCACTTAACCCACTGACACTCAGAGTTCCCCTAGAAAACATCGTCTGCCACTTTCATACTTTTGAGAATAACTTGGGAATAAAGCAAAAATTCACAAAATACTTGAAGGAGAGTTGTTGTTTGACTTCTGGCCAGCATTTCTCTTTGAAATATTTTTCAAAAAGTGCTTTTCTAAGAAAATATTACCAAAATTGTCAGGCCTGTTTTTGCCGTTCTGAGTGGAAATGGGTTAATAGCCTTTACTGCATAACACATGAAAGCATCAGAGACAGGGATCTTCTGACGGCAATAAAACTACCCTGACACTTAACTTGGAACGTGAGTGCAATAAAATACGTGTAAGAGTCAACACGTATGCACTACAGTACAAACATTTAATTCCTGCACCAGTCCACCGACCGTGTTTCACAAACACCAAAGGATTATATGTAAAAAAATAAGCCAAACACATCAGCTTGCGAATCAAAGCTACGTTATTTTATGAGGTAATCCATACATCCATATCCAGGAAACTTGGTGGTAATTATTTAGTGTAGGAATTAAATGTTGGTATTGTATATACTATGTTACATAAAGGCCCCCACAAGGAATCTCTGGTGTGTATGTGATATACCCATGGTATTACAAGGCGAAGCCGAGTGACCACGAGGGATATCACATATATCACTGCTTCCTTGTGATCTATGTTAAGCTTGCGCCATAGTGGACTGCCTTTATCCATTCACAAGCCAAGAAAGGGTCGATTGAACACTCTTGCTAAATACCCTCGGGTGACACCTTTTTCGTTTAGGCAACTTAATGGGCAGGGCCTCAAAAAGCGTAGATGGAATGTGTACTATAACCCATAATCGTCAATGCCTGTATATTTGGCAGGCAGCCAACTGTGATTCAATGAGATAGTGGTACAGATGAACTTGGATATGACGGACCACTGTACGACGGATCTTTGCATATGACGGACGATATGCTTGGTCCCAGTCCGATGCATATCAAGTATTCGTCATATGTATACGACGGATTTTGCATATGACGGACCAATTTTCCTAGTCCCATTGAGTCCGTCATATCCAAGTTCACCTGTAGTACGCACACTGTAATTAGGCAGTTGCCTCCATGGCCCAATGGTCTAAAGCACTGCACAGTGACTGCTGGCTATCATTTACACCTCATAGGTACAGTATAGACATTTAATCCTTGCACCAGTCGACCAGTCGTCTGGTAGTGCCTGGTTGTGCACACATCCATGGATAACAGATCAAACAATAAGCCAAGCACACCAATGACCCACGTAGCTTGGAAATGAAAACTACGTTCAGTTGTAAGGCCATCCATGCACCTATGTTCAGGAAACTCGGTGGCTATCGTGCGTGCGGTCGTGTATTATGCCCGGACTACCCATGCATTTAGTGAAGGAATTAAATGCCGGCCCTGTATAGGTATCAAGTCTCATTTGAGGCAAGTGTGAAAGTGACCATTGACTTGGACTTTATCTGTGCTTTCAGCGTTAAATCCTCGGGTTTCCTCCATCATTGATCATTGCTAAAGCTACATGTAGCTTCCTCCAAAGCACAAGGGTGAAAAGATTTGTTAAACCCTCTAAACCCTGTCATGCTGGTGCTTATTAGATAGCTCTAGCTGAGTATCCTCATATGATTACCCATGTTCCAAGATTTCAGTCGTTCCTGAGCTTTTTAGCAAAATCAGCAACTAGCAGTATAAGGTGAGATCTTGCCTTGATATGGCAGAAAAGTGACGATAAACGAAATTTACGTTCGAAATTTAATAGATATAGCTCTGCAATTTCCTATATGCCTCTAGCTATAGCACTTAGATAGAAACCGTCACTGATCTTCTATACGTATCCAACCCTTTGGGTATGGATATAATATTGCCCATCATCAAACAATGTACATTATCACTTAAGTGCCCTAATGGAAATATATCAGCCCATTTATGGCAATAGTGGCCATAGTGTACTCATGTGATGAATTTTCAGAATAAATATTGCATACATAACAAAATCAAATTTGACCGAAGTTTTGCCTTTCGAGAACCAATATTTCATTGCTTTCCATTTTTTAGAACCGCATGTTTGATATTGTAATACTGTTACGTTTTTGGGAGAATATATCAATGCGGGTAATGAAAGAGTTAAATTCCTAATAGAAGTGATAAGTATAAAAGCTTTGGGATGAATCAACAGGCTCGTTGATGAAATTAGGCCCCTAGTAATGTACGCTAAGTAACGGTAGGCCTGATAATACTGCCCGCAATGGCACCCAGGGGCACCATCAAAGACACCGTGACACTCCGACACATCTAGTGTCCATTTAATGGTTTGATTACTGAATGCATCAAGGTCTCGCGAGAAATGGGGATAATCTCACGCCGTTTGATAAGTGGAGGGGTGGTAGAGTGGAAGGGAGGGGTTCCACAGTTTTTATACACGAGGATGTACTGAATATTGCAGGGTGTAGCTTATTACTCTCGGTATAATGATAGAAAAGTGTAACTGAAAAATATGGTAGAAAAATCAAAGGTATAATTAGATTATATATGTCACTTCAATTAACAAGTAGTGCTATATTTCAAATTTTATAAATACTTTTTATGCTTTTAGTCCATGAAAAATCCACATTATAGTGGTTCCACTGTGTAGGAAATGTGAGATGTGTTCTGAATGAAAAGTGAAAAATCATTCCCCTACCCTGGCATGTGTCAAACGTAAACCACATTAGCACGTAGAAGTAGAGAGAAGAATATCGATTGGTTGACAGCGTGGCGTCGACTAAATAGGGTATACTGTTACATAATCTCCGATAGCGCACCGTGGCCTATGGGCAATCATCGC
>OZ012697.1:36670572-36693549 GCA_963942565.1 Maea johnstoni
TTAACACACCTTAGAGGAAATAGAAGTCTTACATAAAGGTAAGTACATGATGAACTGATGATATTGATGCAAAATGCACTTAGGGGATGATAGTAATGGTTATACGTATATATATATATATATATATATATATATATATATATATATATATATATATATATATATATATATATATATATATATATATATATATATATATATATATATATATATATATATATATATATGTATATATATATATATGTATATATATATATATATGTATATATATATGTATATATATATATATATATATATATATATATATATATATATTTATATATTTATATATATATATATATATATATATATATATATATATATATATATATATATATATATATATATATATATATATATATATTTATCCTAAATATGGCAGAGATAGTGACGATAAACGATATTCCAGCTGTGAATATATGTTTAAATATTGCCGAGATTTTGAAATAGTTAATAAAAACGAACAGAACGCTGAATACTCTTACACATCAAAATAGTGGTTGTTCTGATTAATTTCCGAGAGCAGCCCTGGGCCAGGCGTAGGCTGATCCAAAACGTATGATTTATTCCTTTGTTTTCTCATATGCCCTAGAAATCGATAGATAATCACAGAATGATTCACTGGGCCTACTCTGTCTGCCCTGTCTTGGAATCTATCACCACGTGTGTTTTGCAGGAAATCTGTATCATATCTATAAGGTTTATCGAGTGGCAGGGGACAGCCCCCAAGGTCGATGTATCTAGCGCACTGTGCAACAATTGTGCACAATGTCTCATAGTCGTACAGTATAAAGGATTCGACTCCAATTCGAGGAACTTAACCCTTATGCTGCTGGTGGCCAATTTGGCCAAAACAAAACGTTGCAGAAAACCTGGAAAATGATTGAAACCCTGGCAAATGGGTACTCATCTGAGAGTGCTCAGCGAGAGCGTTGCAATCAATATCAACATGGCAGGATTTATATTATTTTCAAAGATATTTGCATCCTTGTGCTCTGGACAAAAGTAGCCTTAGCATTGGAAGGGGAAGGGTTCGACTCCCATTTGAGGAACTTAATATGTTTCCGTGATTTGGGCATTTTGGTCGCCAATTCAAAAATGAGGATATATTGATTCATTTCAACTGCCCACTTAACTTTTGATTAGAGATTTTACTATGGATTAAAGGCATATAATTCCAAAATCCCTCACCCACAATTGCATTGCAGTAGTTTTGATTAACGTTCGAAGAGTGATTCCTGCCACACACAGACTGGTCGAAAACGGATCATTCGGTTCTCTGGTTTTTCATCTGCTCTGGACAAGTTTGACTAATCACAACGTGGCTCGCTCAAATCTCCTCTCCGGGCCTCGCTTTGACATTTCTCACCCACCCTCAAGAGATGGATAATCAAAATATCAAATCCTAATTAAATGCCGAAATCGTTCGCAATCTCGCGACGAAATTAATGAGTTTTGCCAATGTGGTTCGCGTCGATATGAATCCGGGTTAGATCTCGCCTTTCGAGTGGAAGAACTCTTTAACACCAGGCGAAATTGTGTCCCCATCGAAATTGAGCATTTGAATGAGGATGCATTCTTCGAATTATTTGATATAATGGAAATAAAATCTGATATATTTTCTTTAATTTGTGTCAAAATCAAATAGAGAACTTCAAATGTCATATTTATTGATTAGATACTTTCATGATTTTGTAATTGAGAAATTACAGTCAATAAACATACATACATACATACAGTGCAATAATCTATGAAAGTTATGTCCTTAACTAAAACCAAAACATGAATTTATTTTTAAACTTTAAACTTTAAGCGACTGAACAAGGAGGCAATAGATTTCATAGCTTCCGTACAGAATATTACATTTTAATTTACTATAAATGTTTTCTATAATTAGCTAAGATGATTATTTTATCGACTCGGAATCTACTAGTTGCTAACATTGACCATGCATAGGTATGGTGAAGTTTGTGCCAAACGTATCGTATTTCGAAGCCTTCCACCAATTATAATAATAATAATAATAGTAATAATAATAATAATAATAATAATAATAATAATAATAATAATAATAATAATGATAATATTGTCATTTGATATTGCGCCCTCTCCACATAAACTCAAAGGCGCATTACATTCATTGTCAAAGGATAGATGTTGATATCCACATAGTTATTTGATAAATACATATTTGAACAGATGTGTTTTCAGTTGTCGTTTGAAGATTGCCACACTCCCAGCTGCCCAAATATTATTTGGGAGCTGATTCCACCAATCACATGTGTTGACACTTTTTGAACCTAACTGCTCTGAACTGACAAAACTATAAAGACGTGTTATCCGTGGGTTGTGCCATATTTCTACTTTGTAGTTGATTGGTGGCAGGTGGCAATACCATAGACCACTCGGCTTATGTTCTGATCGGCTAATAGTCGAAACATATGAATTATACGATTACAAGATTTGATTAATTGTTCCATGGCCACTCAAAATTTGAAGTGTATGTGATGTCCATCGGGATTGCTCGCTTTCGTCTCGCACAATCTCAGGTAAATCACATACAGTACAGATATTTTATTCCTGCACCAGTCGACCGGACGTCTTGAAGTGCCTGGTTCTACAAACACCGATGGATAACATGTCAGAAAAATGAGCCATACACATTGATGACCCACGTAGCTTGTGAATAAAAGCTACTTTCAGTTGTGAGGTCATCCATGCATCTTTGCCCAGAAAACTGGATGGCGATCGGGCGTGCGGTTGTGTATTATGCCAGGGCTGCCCACGCATTTAGTGCAGGAATTAAATGGCGGTACTGTATATCATGTTCTACAGGAGTCCACCTACCACATATAACGAAAGTAACAATGCTTGGATAGACAAAACCTTATTTCTAGGTGCCCTATAGCGAGACATACCGTGCCAAATTCCAGGCGGAAGATTATTAATGTACACATACAGTGCCGACATTTAATTCCGGCACTAAATGCGTGTGAAGCCCGGGCATACCACACGACTGCACGCCCGATTTCCACCCAGTTTTATGGACATGGATGCATGGATGGTCTTATAACAGAAGGTAGCGTTGGTTCGCAAGCTACGTGGGCCATTGATATGCTCGGCTTTTTTACATGTTATTCATTGGTGTCTGTACAACCAGGCACTTGCAGACGTCCGGTCGACCGTTGCAGATATTAAATGTCTGTACTGTATAGCATGCTTCTAGTTGGAACTATCGTAACGATACGGGCAAATAAAACCTTATGTGTAGGTGCACTAAAGCAAGACATACCGTGCCACAATTCATGCAGAATATTATTAATATACACATAACTCACGGATGGGTGGTTGCGCGGTAGAGCCGGATACCTGCTTATTAGCGATAGTAAACTATAGGAGTACGCAAGAGTGAGTCAATTTACTACATTTGGTAATATCCTAATTATGACGCAAACTGCACCATTAATGATAACATTTTATTGGTCATTGGGTAAGAATGGATTTTTATCTCAACAATTTTGCAATGTTCCTATCGCGACGCAAACTGCACCATTAATGATAACATTTTATTGGTCATTGGGTAAGAATGAATTTTCACCTCTTGAAAACAATACATTTTAATTATAGTTGTCGTATACTGTGTGTCTTAATGGGGGGAAACATTTCCTGAGTGATGTTTTAAAAGAATGAGAATATTGATAGGGAATTGATAGAGTAAATCATTTTTGGTTATATGCAGTGTAAAACTTTTTTCATATTTGTATGTTGATAAGATTATTTTATATGAAAATAAACGAACAATGGGTAATCCACTATTCTTAAAAAAATGATAATAAGTTTGCATTTTTCTCGCATGTCAACGAAAAGCGTGATGTATTGTAATAAGTATAAGTCTACACCGAATCAGACAATTGTGCATGAAATTTGACTTTCTATTGGGTAAAGTTTTACATTTGGTAGAGATTATTGCACTTAGCTATTGTCATTTTCCCCGGACACTCAGTATATTTCATTATTAAAAACTTTCAGTAAAACGTGATATTTAAACAAGATTTGAAATTGATAACTCATCAATAACAACATCACTACAAAAATGATAAATGCAATTAAATGAACGCTGACAAGTCTGGTAAAATAATTAAACATCGCTTGATTTATTATTTTTATACACGACGTACCAAGTGATGTATTTGTCAATTTGCACATTGACAAGGAATACCATATGTAGTAATTGCCTATGCAACTCGAGGGACGTATGTTGTGGGTATGTTTAATGAACTCCATTACCCTTCCCATTGACCCTTAATCAATGCTACATGGTCAGGCTAATGGTCCTAATTGCAGTATGCCACAGTTGGTAGTTCCAACCGCTTTGGAAGGGTAATTGTAATTATCCGTACGTCACGCCTACTTACCAGCAAGTCCTGCCAATGTATTTCTGTACATGAAGTGATTACACATTTGCCCCCTTTGCCTGCCGACTAAAACATTCAATTTCGTACCCCCGGGGGAAATCACCACTGGCAGTGCAATGCAACAGTAGTCTTTCTAAGTGTATCATAAGCAAGTTAGCGGGTTGCGTAATACCGCCTGGCTATTTGGGTGCACCCGCAGGTTAATCTAATTGCGTTAGTGTTCCATAATGCTTCGCGGAGTAGCAATGTCACGGCGGTTGCCAGCAATTGATTCTTACATGTGTAGGCCAGAGTTCTGTCTGGTTTTCGCCCCCCCTCCTCTATTTGCGTGTGTTGGTGAATTATACATTTTCTTCTAGTAAATGTAAACATGGATGAGTTAACAAGAGGTTTCTACATGAAACATACGTTGCCCCTCCCACTACGGTGTTACACGTGCATTTTATTGACGTTGAACAGAATCTGATCACGCAATTCCCACTCTGACGTAAATGATGATATTCTTACCCGTTGGCGTAAGTACTGGGGTGATGATAAGTACACAGCACTGCAAATCCAACGATGCTAGTGGTGTGTTGTTGTGACATGATGATGATACTTGGATGGTAATAAGTTTAATTAGAGTACAGGTTGTGTACGATATATATATATATATATATATATATATATATATATATATATATATATATATATATATATATATATATATATATATATATATATATATATATATATATGAATGTGTATGTATATATATATATATATATATATATATATATATATATATATATATATATATATATATATATATATATATATATATATATATATATATATATATATATATATATATATATATATATATATATATATATATATATATATATATATATATACATATATATATATACATATATATATATATACATATATATATATATATATATATATATATATATATATATATATATATATATATATATATATATATATATATATATATATATATATATGTATATATATATATGTATATATATATGTATATATATATATGTGTATATATATATATATGTGTATATATATATATGTATATATATATATATATATATATATGTATATATATATATATGTATATATATATATATGTATATAAATATATATGTATATATATATATATGTATATATATATATATATATATATATATATATATATATATATATACCTGGATATAAGGGTACAAAAATCCGTAGGAAAAACTTAAACCTAGACTTAAACCCCAAAAATGTGCTTAAATAAACCAAACGAATTGTCGATATATTCTACTGCACGCTTCACTTTCTAAATGGTGAACTTGAAAATGACCTTGAACCAAAGAGATAAACCAAACGAAGTCGAACACCTTCATCAGTTCAACATTTCCTGAAAAATCAAAACCTACTGAAATCGATTTTCAACTACTACACCGCAAACAGGTCGTGACTAAATAAATGAATGAATTATACAATACAAATACAACTCCCAGTGATTCTGAATGAAATGAGTATGAAATCGTACACATTCCTACCCTATCAACTTGAGGTCATTGCCCTTCATTGTGTATGCCTAAGATAAGCTGATTAATTGTCTTACAGTCATTCTGTATACGCAACACGTGTCTGCAAGGCACGTAGCTGGTTAAATGATTAGGCTTAATAGGCCTACTGTGTGGGAAATGTATTAACGAATCCCCCTACAATTGGAAGTATGTGAAATGAATTCAAATGATGAAAGTAATTGTTGTTGAGTACGTGGGCTAATTTTTAAGAACTGATTAAGTTTGTCGATATTGTTAGTTATGGGCTGATTGCAATTTAAGGGCTCATTCAGGATGTGCAGATGTATTAATTGATGGTTCCGTGGGCGAATTCCAAGAAAGGTTATTGACATATGACATCAGTTCATAATTTAGTTTTATGATACATATCGCAATATTCATGTAGTGGCATGGATAGTATTTTGCGTGTCTACTAAACAGTTAGTAATAGTAAGTATGCTCCTATACGTAGGGCTGAGTGCTAGCTATCTCTCGCCATTGTCTGGGTTCGAATCCCACTCGGGGCGCGTGAGGAAGTCGCCAGTGACTTGGGGTTAGGTGGTGGTTTTCGCCGGGTACTCCGGTTTCCTCCACCAGTTACAACTGGCTAGGCACGATCCAATATTGCTTAAGAAATAACGAAAACACACGAAAATCTTATATTTTGGCAGGGAAAGAAAGAGAAACGAACATCTCTCCATCTACGATAACATGAATGTCTTCTTAAGACCACCCTAACCCATGTAAGCTTGTCTCGACCAAAACGATGTCACCATTTCGGCAAAATATCTCTATAAATATCATCCTCCGGAAAGTCATCGAAAGAGTTATGTTTATTTGGAGGAATCTCAGAACTCTCTTTCAAATATTTCATAAAAGCATGCTTCGAATGATTGAATCCTTTTTTGACTGTATAATTGTATACAAAATAGTTTCATCACATTCAAAGAAAACATAAACAAAAGAAAATGAACATAAGTAAAAAGGTTTACAATGGTTGGGTACACACTAATAACTTTTCTTTTATATAACAGGAGTCTTGCTTGCTACTTCGGCAAAATATTGCTTTGTAAATTAAAGCTTCTTCTTCTTCAAGGAGAAATGTTTATCAAGAGGAATCTTACAAATCTCCTTCAAATATTTTATAAAAGCATGCTTTATTCTTTAGGTATTTGAAAGAATGTCATCGTAGCAGACGACTCTTCTCAGAATGGTATCTTAGCATCAATGGGTTGAGATATAGTCTGACTACTTCGGCAAAATTTCCCTTTAAAAAGATTCTTCCGGAAAGTTAATAAAAGAGAAATGTTTATCAGGAGAAATCTTACAACTCTCCTTCAAATATTTTATAAGAGCATGCTTTATTCTTTAGTTATTTGAAAGAGTGTAATCATAGCAGACGACTCTTCTCAGAATTATATCTTAGCATCAATGGGTTGAGATGCGATCTGACTATTTCGGCAAAATTTCCATTTAAAAAGATTTGTCCAAAACGTTAGCAAAGATAAATGTTTATCAAGAGGAATCTCACAACTCTCCTTCAAATATTTCATAAAAGCATGATTTATTCTTTAGTTATCTTAAAAAGTGTCATCATAGCAGACGACTCTTCTCAGCATCAAAGGGTTGAGATGCAATTAGTATTCCTCTCACACCTGAGTCCCGGGCCCGAGTTCCTTTGATAAATACCTAGATATCTCCTAATATGGCACGTCTATTGTTTCTCCATGCCAGTAAACAATAGGAAGACGAGCAACATATGTCCGCGAATCTCCAACATGGCATTTACTTATGGCCGTCGGTCTAAGTGCACCTATAACCGTATTTCAAGCGCCGACATGGCCCAATCCCTACGCGAACCGAATCACAATTGGCCATCTAAAGACGATAGGCTGTCGGCTAAGTGGCTTGGCTGGTTTGGAGATGGATTGCTGGTAGGAAAGGCTCTCCCTCGTCAAAGCAGTATAACCGAAATTGCTACATGTACAGGCATGTGACAAATTCACCAGTGACTTTGGGGTTAGTTGGTTACCTATCCCTCGTATTTCATTTTCCATCACCTTTAACAAGGGGCTTCTTCTACTACTACTACTACTACTACTACTACTACTACTACTACTGCTGCTGCTGCTGCTGCTACTACTACTGCTTCTACTACTACTGCTGCTACTACTACTACTACTACTACTACTACTACTACTACTACTACGACTACTACTGCTGCTGCTGCTGCTACTACTGCTTCTACTACTACTACTACTACTACTACTACTACTACTACTACTACTACTACTGCTGCTGCTGCTGCTTCTCCTACTACTACTACTACTACTACTACTACTACTACTACTACTACTACTACTACTACTGCCACTACTACTACTACTACTACTACTACTACTACTACTACTACTACTACTACTACTACTACTACTACATGAACTACTACTACCACTTCTGCTACTACTACTACTACTACTACTACTACTACTACTACTACTACTACTACATGAACTACTACTACCACTTCTGCTGTTACTACTACTACTACTACTACTACTACTACTACGACGACGACGACGACGACTGCCTGCAGGGGGTCCTTTAGATGACGAGACACACTGTAGCATATAAATGAGACCTTAAGTCTGAATATGAACGTTGCGATCAGCCATCGACTGAATTGAATAAACAGACAAGTGGGAACGTGTTCCTTACATCAACAGCTAATTTAGATCTACGGCCCTCTCAGGCAAGGCAGGGAAAGGTTAAAGCATCGTAAAGAGGCCGTGGATTGTAAAGGGATCCTACAAGAAAGCCCCCTAATATCGCCCTTGCACATGGATGATCACTGAATAACAGCTAAATACTCAATTTGGTCTTTTGGATCATTTCATTGTGGGAGCTCTCGTAAGGTACATGTATAGAAAATGAGTGACCTTTCCATTTCTATGGAGTGATTTGGATCATGAAGAGTGTGCATTGTAAAAAACAGGTAAGAGTTGGTTTCCAATGCCTTAAACCGATCAGCAGTGGGGCTGCCGCAATGGCTGAGTGGTCCAGCGCACAGCACACCGACAGCTCGCGTACATGCATATGTATAGAAAGCGAGTGATCTTTCCATCTCTATAGAGCGCTTTGTATCATGTGTAGTATGCATTGTAAAAACACAGGTAGGAGTTGATCTCCAATACCTTAAACTGATTAGCAGTGGGGCTGCTGCAATAGCTGAGTGGTCTAGCGCACAGCACACCGACTGCTCGCCGCCTCTGGAATTGCATTGAACACCGACTGCTCGCTTGCAATATGGCACAGGGCTTACAGTGCGAAGCAAATTACTAGTCCTCTAGAAGCTAAAATATCACTTGCGTTTGATTGAAATCTTGAGAAGGACACAAGAGGATAATCAAAGAAAAAGGAAAAACAGTATACATATGCAATGAAGCTGTCCCCATTGGTGAGCAGTCTAAGGCATTGTACACCAACTGATGTCTGGTTGACTGGTGCAGGAATTAAATGTCTGTACAGTGTCTTTGGAAATGACGTCGAGAGCGTGTGATAATATCTACACTGAGACAACTAGGCGGCGGCTGGGCGTGCGGTTGTGTAAAATGTCTGTTCTGCCTGCTCATTCAGTGCAGGAATTAAAAATATTTCCAGAAGTTAAGTGAACTTTTGCATAGCGTACGGACTGCTGCCGGTCTTTTGTCGCTGCCTTAATTCCCGTCTTCGAATCCGACAAGCGGCATGTAAGAAAGGTGCCAGTGACATTCGGGGCTTTTTCTCGAATACTCTCCTTTGCCCTCTACCATGACCAACTGGCTGGTCATGTTTCATCCTTGATATGGCAGATATATGAAAAAACACTCACTTTTGTATCTTAATTTGTATGTCTTGTACCTGTATAGTTTTTATAATATCAGTTGCAGAGAATGAATATACAATACAATACACTACAATACAAAACAATACAATACTGTCCAGTTTATGAAATTCTAGTATCCTAACTCATTGGCATAGGCTTTTGAGTATTCGGGTCATCTGTTGCCCGATATCAGGAATACGCTAACCAATCATTACTAATAGATGAGTCATATGTCAAAAACTTCGGCATCAGGTCTCCATCAAAAGATCTTCGAGACCTGACCCCTACACGTAACTACACGTATTAGTATACGAATATGCTGTACTGGTGTCCGCTTTCTGACCTCCATCCCAATATTGCCAGCGCAAGGCGTACGTTTCTCGTTGTAATTGAGATATACCACGTCTCGACATGGCTCCATCGTATAGACATGGTTTATATCCCCGTCTTCCCTGTGGGGGTCGTATCATTATCCCTGCAGGACCTCACCATGGCGGAGCGGTGCCTGAAATCAATTTGAGTCAACTTTTATTGGGATTTAGTGCGCAGTTTGATCGTTTGGGTAGCGGATCCCCAGGGTAGTTTTGCAAGCTTCTGTATGCAATGCACAAACATTGGTAAGAAACGAAGACGCCAGTGTGTACTTGGTGTAAAGCCAAGAAATATAGCAAGCATCAAGTGTTTCTCTCTTCTGAATTTGATGAGGATACATCGGGTCAACAAGCATTATTTCTCTTTCATTTTTTGAATATTATTTTACAAAATGTTAAACATTAAATCTAATTATAATAATTGTGCAAAGATCGGATTATAAGGAAATTTCTAGAATCAGTTCTTCTGTAGCATTATTTAAAGTTGGCCATTGCATGACAGCATGTAAGATGTCCTGTAAATATCACTTACCCCCAGCTCCCCCCCCCCCCCTCATTGGATGTACTATTTTTCTATATCGACACCACAAATTCTTCACTTTCAAGATATTCGGTTTCACTACTTTGACATACTACGTTTACATCGTTTGTTTTCCAGTGCTATCAAAAATAGACCACCCTATTTATAACAAACAATATTATTTTATCGATTATGTTTGTTTAACATTCTATCAGTCGAAGGAAAAGTTTCAATATTTCATGCAACTGTTAGTATCTCAATAAGGATTCAAAAAAAAATTCGTCATTGCTTTGTTAATGAATATTTAGATTTTTCCTGATTGCAACGGCATTTCAATAACAATCAGAACAATTGTATTCGTTGATGTGAATTGAGCATTGTTTTGCTTTCTGTTAAAACAGCACGTATCGCATACATAAGCGAACCTATTGGGAAATGTTTTGTTTCCCGTTAAAACTGTTTCACATACATAAGCGAATCTATTTCACAAAAGGCAACTGTCGTATACATCTTGATAGGGGCATTAAACCGTCTCATGTTTAACCTCAAATGTGTGTAAATTCCAAACGCGTTTAATGAAAACGTCAGATGGTGAGAGGTAAAAATAGAGTAATGGCATTGTCTCGAGAAAAATCTCGAGCAGCGCTATGGAAACGGACACCTTCAATTGTCGAGGTTGATTAAAATCCTGAGGCGGACAGATGGATAATTACCGAATAAAGAAGAACAAAAGTATACCAGTGAAAGGATGTGTGCGCCTCAATGACAGAGTGGTCTAATGCAGCGCTATGGAAACGGACACCCTCAATTGTCAAGGTTGATTGTTAATCACCGAATCAAAAAGAATAAAAACAAAAGTATAAGATTGCAATGATGGGGTGCGCCTCCGTGGTCGAATGGTATAATGCTTTGCAAACTGTGGTTTTTGCTTGCACACTGACTGGTAGCTGTGTTTTTACACTGTTTAAGGTCCAGGGTTAGCTTGATTAAAAAAGGCTGACCGATAGATAATTATCGAACCAAAACAGGATTATAAGCATATCAGTGCAATAAAAGGGGCGCCTCTTTGGCAGAGTGGTCTAATGCTTTGCACATAGGCTGCTAGCTGTGTTTACTACCGTGTAAAGGCCAGGGTTGTCTTGAATAAGATATTCTTACCGAAGGATGATTACCAAATCAGAAAAAGAACAAAAGTATACTAGTGCAATGAGGGGACGCCACCATGGTTGAATGGTCTAATGCGTTACACACTGACTGCAGGCTGTATGTTCACACTGTGTAAGGTGCAGGGTGTACTTGATTAAAATAAGCTGACCGATGGATATATGCCGAATCAAAATAAAAAGAACAAAAGTATACCACTGAAATGAGGGGGTCCACCCCAATGCCAGAGTGGTCTAATGCTTTGCACACTGACCTCATAACTACAGATTTACCACTGCGTAAGGTTCAGGGTCTGCCTGATTGTAATAAGCTGAACGATGGATAGTTACCAAATAAAAAAGAACAGAAGTATACCAGTGCAGTGAAGTGTGCCTCCATTGTCGAGTGGCCTAATGCTTGTGCACAGATTGCAAGCCGTACTCACCGTTGTGTAAAGTCCAGTTTTTTTGATCAAATACGGCAGATTCAAGTCTGATGGATAAGTTACTGGGTTGGTAACAAATGGGTAATTACCAAATTCGAATAAAAATAATGCATTGATGCAAAAGGGGAACCCCCTCAGTAGGCGACCGGTCTAATGCCTTGTGCACCGATTGCTCGCTGTGTGTTTCCATTACGTAATGTAAAATCAAAACAACGTGGACTTCCGTTCTACTATACATTGTATTTATTAATAACCCTACGACTATATAAGCACATACTAGAATATCTACGTCAATAAACAACCGCAACAAAAACAAAACAAACGTTCTCCGGCTCGAATCCTGATCGAAGCTTGTGAGAAAGTTAACAGTGCCTGGTATTAATCGGTGACAATTTTCGGTCCCTTCCTTTTACTCCACAATGAACAAGAGTCAGATTATGAGTTTGACTTGATACTGCAGAAAAAGTGAGGATATGCAAAACCTCAAATCCAGACCTGGCTTCCAATAACTTATATCGTGTTTTACTGGTGTAAAATCTAATGTATTTTGTTACATTTATATTGTATCACAATCGAATATATGTTTGTGTATATTACTCTTTGATTATTACCCCTTATGCTGCTGGTGGCTAATTTGGCTAATACAAAATGATGCAAAAAACTGAAAAAAAATGACTGAAACCATGGCACATGGGTTCTCATGTAAGAGAACGCAGCGAGAGCTATCAAATAAATACCAACCTGACAGGGTTTAGATGGTTTTCAAATTATTTTGTATTTGCATAATTTCGTTTCTTTGTATAACCGCAAATAAACTATACTAACGCAACTGGCAATTTCTGGTGATGCCATGCCATTAAACAAGTACGGTTGTTGATGCAAAGCATCAATAGTCAAAAGGCGGGGCCAAGTTATTTATGAACTTGTGAGGGAACCGGATGTATAAAGAACATTAACATTATAGAGGAAAATGATCCATAATGACTAGATTTGTATCATTTTATTGTAGAATTGAAACAGATATCGGAATTCTAGGCGCAAGCTGGAGACTTCGAAATCTCTTGGGTGCGAGGCTTCTTGGTTACGCATCAGTTTGGTTACGAACCAGTTTGGTTACGAAATCTTCTGATTTCATTCTATACACATGGTATTTTTTTCTTTAGTAATTTTCCTTCGTATACCGAAAAATATACTTTATGTCCGCTTAAAATATGTTGTATATTTGAAAAATTCATGCTAAATTAAAATAATGAAGGCACAATTTTCCGTGGCAAAGGTAATGTACCGGGCCAACATTTATATTAAAACCAATCAGAATAGATAATTATATTCAGTCCAGCCTCAGGATTTCCAACATGGCCGTCCGGACTATGAACATTTCAAATCAGCTTCCCATATAGGCGTGGACTGAGGGCCCCGCCAATTAAGCATCCCAAAAATTTTCAATATCCAGAAATGAATTGAAAATATCAAAAACGATTTAACTACATTGTGGAAAAATATTTTTTTTAGATTTATAAGGTGATTAATAAAAATTGAAAACTGAATTATGAATAATGAACAATCAAGCATATTTTTCAATATTCATAATTTTTTCTCAATTAAAAATTTAATGTTTACAGCAAGCAAGAATGACCTCACGAAGTGAGCATAATGGTAATGTGTGATTTAAATGAGGGCAAATGAGAGTAAAAAATAGAGAATTATATTCAGTCCGGCCTCAGAATTTCAAACATGGACGGCCGGACTACGGACATCTCGCATTAACTTACTATATAGCACTCTGCCAGGGCGACGATACCGTCTTCCGGTTGGATTGCTACACGACTAGTCGTATAAAAGTGATAAAAGAAGGGGTGTTTATTTCCTGGAAAAAGTCAGCGTTTTTATGAAAATAGGGGTGCTTTTTTGGCCAGAAATCAGTGCTATAGGGGTATATTTTAATTTTGAAAAAAAACGAGCTTATGCGCCCCCTCTGTACCTAAATGCCCCCCAGGAGAAAATTTTCAAATTGGCAAAAAAGTCAGAGCACCTACATATCTGATTGCAACATCACTCATGATTAATTCTAGTTCTATCTTCTCAACCCTTATTTTTAGTTTGACAATTCTTTTAATGGAAAAGAAATATTAGAAATCAAACTGGCTGTTGCACATGTCATTTGCACTCGTCCTAGTTATTCTCCACAAACTTTGGTCATTCAGTAAAATTTACATATTTGTTCGTAATTTCATAATGCTATAACATAATGCATATCAGAACACGCAGATATCACTGCGACCTCACACTTAGGACTACCTAACCTATGTACCAAAAGTTCAGAGAGACCAGAATTTGGAATTTTCATTTTTTGTAAGTTTTTCTGCCAAATTGCGGCTATGGCGTATTTAGGCAGTTGAAACAGGTGGAGGAATCAGATTATCCGTATTTTTCGTTTGGCAATTCTTTTAATGAAAAAATATCAGAACACACAGATATCACTGCGACCTCACACTTAGGACTACCTAACCTATGTACCAAAAGTTCAGATATGAAATTGATAAGTGAGGAGTAAAACCGGCTGGAGCACATGTCATTTGCAGTCGTCTTAGTTATTCTCCACAAACTTTGGTCATTCAGTAAAATTTACATATTTGTTCGTAATTTCATAATGCTACGAGTATTCTCGAGGGTAGGGTACTTAAGGTATCGCATTCTACACAAACTGCAATCTTGCAGTTGGTAGACCCTGCCTGCACTGTCGCTCGGGAACACGTTGAGACCAGAATATGGAATTTTCATTTTTTGTCAGTTTTTCTGCCAAATTGCGGCTATGGCGTATTTAGGCAGTTGAAACAGGTGGAGGAATTAGAGAAATCCTTATTTATCGTTTGGGCAATTATTTTAATGAAAAAATATCAGAACACACAGATATCTCTGCGACCTCACACTTAGGGCTACCTAACCTATGTACCAAATGTTCAGAATGCTCGGCTAACAGATATGAAATTGATAAGTGAGGAGTAAAACCGGCTGGAGCACATGTCATTTGCAGTCGTCTTAGTTATTCTCCACAAACTTTGGTCATTCAGTAAAATTTACATATGTGTTCGTAATTTCATAATGCTACGAGTATTCTCGAGGGTAGGGTACTTAAGGTATCGCATTCTACACAAAGTGCAATCTTGCAGTTGGTAGACCCTGCCTGCACTGCTGCTCGGGAACACATTGAGACCAGAATATGGAATTTTCATTTTTTGTCAGTTTTTCTGCCAAATTGCGGCTAAGGCGTATTTAGGCAGTTGAAACAAGTGGAGGAATAAGAGAAATCCTTATTTTTCGTTTAGGCAATTATTTTAATGAAAAAATATCAGAACACACAGATATCTCTGCGACCTCACACTTAGGGCTACCTAACCTATGTACCAAAAGTTCAGAAAGCTTGGCTAACAGATATAAATTGATACGTGAGATGTTTAACCGACTGAAGCGCATGTCATTTGCTGTCGTCCTAGTTATTCTCCACAAACTTTGGTCATTCAGTTGAATTTACTTATTTGTTCGTAATTTCTTAATGCTACGAGTATTCTTTGGGTTAGGGTAGTGAAGGTATGGCATGCTAATGCGATCTTGCAGTTGGTAGGCCCTGCCTATGCTGCCGCGCAGGAGCACGTAAAGACTAGAATTTGGAATTTTCGTTTTTTGCGCCAAGTTGCTACTAGGGGGAATGTAGGTAGGTGTGGCCAGCGGGGAAATCAATCAGAGGCTTGGTTCCAAGTCTATACATCAATAGTTTATGCCCCTGCAAGGATTTACATCCAAGCCGTGACGAAAGACAGCTGGCAGTCATTGGCAACGCCGCAGATCTCGGGCAGGCCACATAGGACGCGGTCACTGCGTGCAGAGGGTATTGAGGCAAATCCCCTCGCATAAATCTAGCATACCCCTCGAGCTCCCGACCTGACTACAGATCCAGAGTGAGAGGGGAAGCGCAACAATTATTAATTGTGCTCGCCTCAAATGCGCCAATGATGCTACTTATAGCTAGAGAAGGAGTACAGTAATATGCTTAGAGTAGTTAACCAAAATTGACTTTTGTAAGTTATTTGATTGAATAATACTGTACAACTTAAACTTTATCGACGTCATAGATAGTTTACAATATTTCTATTGAAAGAAATATTCTTTATTTTGGCACATTGCAGAATTAGGTACCTTTTACACCTCATGGGCGTCTTTGGATCTTGTTTTATCGCCGCTCATGTGTATTAATAGACCACAGTTCCGCATTTGTCATCCGTCGACCGTGATTGGGTCACATTTTCGAAAAAAAATTACTTTGCGCATGCCACCATATAAAAACACTTTGAAGCTAGTTAGTGTTTTACTATTTCTATCTCTCTACTAAATGGTTGATAACTGTTCTAATATAATACTTTTGTTGGGAAAACCTTTATATTATAACCAATCAGAATAGAGAAGTATATTCAGTCCGGCCTCACGATTTAGATCACGTGACGTCTGCCCATGTACATCTCAAAACACCTTCCCAGATAAGGCGGGCCCGATGGCCCCGCCAATGATGCTACCACAACATATCTACTTTGACTACTGATTAAGGCTTACTGGCGGGGGCACATTGACGTATGCGTTGTCTCTGCAGAATGACAGGCTAGAACGTCTGGTGGCCACGATACCCCCGTGCATTGTCATCCAATAAACTACTCGATATTCATCCCTCGTTGATTTATAGTACAGAGGAACAGGGGTGTCTCTAGTTTCGAGACTTGAGGGATGGATTCGGGGCAGTTTATTGACTTTTGCTCCACATGCTGTTGCGGAGATACGCCACCAGGGGTCGCTAGCGGTGATTGATCACGTGATAACGTCAGTCGGTCTCTTCATTGATGTTCATTGATGTTGGTTTCAGCATGAAAGAATGTCCTGTGTTAAAATGCTGGCGATGAAATATTCTAATCGTATCAGTGGAGACTATAGATATGACGGGATAATCATGAATCATTTCAAGAATTATCGATATGGTTGATGTCGAAGAGATCAAAATTGTATCTTTGGGTGATATTTTCTATAGAAATTGAGGGAAGATAACAGTCATGATAAAAAACGTTATGTCATTATTGTATGGTTTTCAGTCTCGACCTAATGTGTCGTGTTTGTATTATGTCATGGGCTTGATGAGAGTCAACTTAAAGGTAATGTTCTGTATCCAACTGAAGATGTAAATACAAACGCGCTATTAGCATTAGCCGATTGAGTGGTATCACTTCAAACGATTTGGTTCAAAATATCAGGAGGTTTTAACTTGTAGGGCGTAAAATATATGAATCCTAATTATCATACAATAAATGCAATCCTGATTGATTAATAATGCAGAGGATGAAAGTATGTATATATGTGAATATATATATATGTATATATATATATATATATATATATATATATATATATATATATATATATATATATATATATATATATATATATATATATATATACATATATATATATATATACATATATATATATATATATATATATATATATATATATATATATATATATATATATATATATATATATATATATATATATATATATATAAATATGTATATATATATATATATATATATATATATATGTATATATATATATATATATATATATATATATATATATATATATATATATATATATATATATATATATATATTTGTTTATATACTAACACACACATACATACCCGGTAATACCTCGATTGGATATTCAAATAGTTTTGTACATGTATATACATTTCGCTTTTGGTATTTCAGATGGATTTTAAAAAGATGCAGCTAGGAATATCACTATTTTTCATATGGATCTTCACAACGTGGGTGGAGGCGCTACCATGTTACAGCTGTGTGTCCAACATCAGTGAAAAAGATTGCGAGACAAGTGTCATTGTCGACAACTGTGCGGAGCCAGAGGTACCAATCTTTTTCTTCAATATACAATTTTCTAGCCAAAACCTTGTCTAAAATTGCAGAAAATATCAAATTGATAGATGTAAAATTGAATATATATATATACCTTTTGTACTTCAAATATTTCTTTATGTACGATGCTTACCAAATCGTGCTGAATCACGTGACACGTCATAGTATTCCATGACCTTTGCTCTTAAATTGCTATTTTTAAACCACAGATAATAAAGTTGAATATAGATCATTTGAATACATATTCACTCCATACTGTAACTTCCTTTAACGTAACCTTTTCAGCCGTAAAGGGGAAATCATGACTAAAAAATTATATGATATAGGAGGTAATCGATGTGTCACAAAATCCTGAAATGGATATCTAAATTTAAAGCCAGTTAAATAAAGGTTTGAAAAAGATGTCTTTAAGTAGTCTTTAAGTAGCCAATATGTCTTTAAATAGCCATGTGTCTTTAAATAGTTACCATAGGAAGCACCTGGTATGGCTTCTGACAGCCCAGCCAATCACCAAGGCGCCATCATCAATTATGCATACCGGCAACCTTGCCGCAGAATTGGAAGGGGTGAAATTAGGTTAACGCAAGCCATTTGCATACTAGGCATTATGGCCAAGGCCAAGACACTTAACGTACTTAGCCTACCCACTCCTTGAATTCATATAAGAACAATATAGTGTATTGGCGATTGGTATCCTAGATGGGTAGCCTAAGATTTAACCTAATTCCCTAATCCTTGCCCTGTATTAATGGATTATATGGGATCACATCGATGGTCCACATTGGTGTCGCGTAATGTAAGGATTTCGACTAAGTGAAGGCGTATGATGTAGTTTGGTGATGCTTGAAATGACCGGTGGTCAATTACTGCGTTGAAACCTAACACCACCCGAGACACATTAGACAAAGTGGACATTTAGCAAGATTGACAGTGTACGCCAATCCCAATGTACATCATACAAACGAATATGCACGGAATTCTATATGGATATTAATTTAATACAATATCAAAGTGCAATGCGATGCAGTACACCACCATACAAGTAAATAGAATATGATACTATTAGTAATACTTGCTGTGACAATGGTAATAATAATAATAATAATAATAATAATAATAATAATAATAATAATAATGATTCAAAGAAGAGGTCTTCGTATACAGCCAGATGTCTGTGAGAAGACATCCTACGACCTCGTGCGATACAGCTGGCTGAACGCAGATATCAGCAGTATACCATTTCCACAACAATGATATCGGATTTGTGTTTGTCTGTACGTGTATTTCTGTGTGTATCCTTGGTATCATTGCCAAAAGTGGTAAATACATAAAATGCTGTTAACTGGTTTAGGCTTTTAAAGTTTTAAAAAGAGTCATATAAAATTAAATTATACATAGATACATCTATCGCAGGTGCTGCCTGGAATCGACATAGCGAACTTTGATTTCTTTGCAAGTTATTCTTTGTTTATTTGTACCTTTACCATCTATTTTCAGGTCTGTATGATAAAATTTGTGAACTACACCTATTTCGATGGTCGACAGGCCCCTTCGTGGTACCGCGGATGCCTTCCGCCTGAGAAATGCAAAAACTCCGTCGAAAGAACCTATCGCAACATAGTGACTACTAATATAACGTGCTGTGAACAATCCTACTGCAACTCCACAAGCGCCCTCTATATTTCACTGGCGGTGACACTTCTAGGATTGGTCTCGAGCGTGCTGTTCTCATGGCAACGGCTGGCGTGAAGGCTGCCGGGAAAAATTTAATGGGCATGTGCTCTCGTGATTTTTTATGAAGCAATGTATTGTTTCAATATCTTGGTGGTTTGTTTTGGTCTTCCGACATAATTTGGTTGTGTTAAAAGCAAAACTTTTAAGAGTATAACACATAAAGATACGATCGTATGGAGAGATAGTCTAGATGGAGAAATACGTGGACTAGTTTATGTATTTTATCGGTATCGACTCAAGCATCTACAGTGCCGACACTCAATTCCTGCACTAAATGCGTGTGCAGCCCGGGCATGATTCACGACCACACAACCAGCCACTAGGTTTCCTGGACATGTATGCATGAGTGACCTCACAGCTTTGATTCACAAGCTACGTGGTTCATTGATGTGCTTGGCTTATTTTCTTGACATTTTATCCATGAGTGTTTGCACAACCGGGCACTGGGAGACGTCTGGTCAACAGGTGCAGGAATTAGATGTCTGTACTGTACCGTTACCAGAATAAATGGACCAACAAAGAGTTCAAAATATTCAATCAATGAGAGCGCATGCGCAAACGAACCATGTATGTTATGTATGTTACATGACAACATGGGCGTGTTTTTTTATAAATTTTACAGCCTTACATATCAGTCAGGTGTGTTGTGAACTCACTGGAAATATATTCATGTAACCTGATCATCATCGTGTGCCTGTTAAGAAAACGAGACTTTCCGAGATGCTATAGAATAATAGAAAAGTATTATGTTGGCAGGGACTAGGTTTCGCGCGATTGTACAATCAATGGACATGTTTTCGGTTTGAAATATTCTCGGTTCTAAATGAATGGAGGAACAGGATGTGGCTTATGATGGGCATTGCTACATAGACTGTTGGAAAAAGCCAATTGTAGAAGCAGAGCTTGATGTCTGTCTTACACAATGTGGATATATGTATAACTGTTTGACATCATCACAATCGACAAGGAATACACGATAATTGTGTTATGTTACTGTTTTATAGTCCATGAACATAATATATATATATATATATATATATATATATATATATATATATATATATATATATATATATATATATATATATATATATATATATATATATATATATATAATGCTTGAATGCAGAAAGAATATATCACGACTCGTTTTAATGTATCGAATATTTCTAAATGTGTAAATCTTTAAATCGCCGTTCAGGACAAAGAACTAACCAACTGTTTGGTCGAATCATCTTAGTTAAACTTGCTAAAAAGAAAAAAGAAGAAAAAAATCACCTTTTTATAAAAGGTACACTATGTTGGCCTTGCGAACTGAGGCCACCTGCATCAAAAGACCTGTAAAGTTAACATTCCATGGTCTTTCATAGCAGATTTTACTTACTTCTCTGGTCTTGACATAAGACGTTTCATTGATATGCTGTATTTGTAACATTAATCATTCACTTTTCTTTGGTTTCCTAATACTGTAAAGTTCAAAATATTAACGTGGAACTATTATTGGCGACTTTAGCGAGTGGGATCAATTCGCTAAATTTAAGCACGCCATTATTTCGAACTTTACAGTATTTTTTAAAATATCTTGCCTGGCTTTAACTGGAGGAGTGTTTTTCAACTACAAGTCCAGATTATGTTTAACCCTTATTCTGCTGGTGGTTTATTTGGCCAATACAAAATTATGCAAAAAAAATTTTTTAAATGATCGAAACTCTGGCACATGTGTACCTATTTAAGAAGACTGAGTGAAATCTATCCAATTAATACCAGCATGTCAGTGTTTAGATGTTTTTCAGAAATCGCTGCCTCATTGTGCTTTGGTCGAAAGTAGCATCAGCATTGGAAGGGTTAAGTGATGTACTGCAAGCAGTTCTACTGTTGTTTGTTTCAACCATTGCAATAGTGTGCTCACCATCGAATTGTTGCTACTGACAAAGAAAACGCCTACCTGAAAGTTACATAATGTTAGGAGAGACAGGGGTGATTGTTTTACTAAAAATAGATTTTCCGAGCCTTCATGTACTATTGAGGTAGATTTGTCTCAAGAATGTACCTTTTGAACTCGTTTCAGACAAAATGATAGGTTATCGTTTTTCGAGCCCTGCTTCAATCTGCAAATATTATCACACGTCTGATTGTCTGATTCAATTGTCATTGCTCGTCTATGAGCTCAGGCATGCTTTCCAATATGATTGTATGTACCGCCTAAAGAATGAAGAGAGAAAAGAAAGTCTTTCTGCTGTGAGTCAAGTGTGTTGAAGATGACGGTCCCGAGGTCCGCGCATGCGCAGTCGTTTTCTTTAACCCTGACACGTGTCCAATATTAAACGTAATAGGAAAGATTGATTTTATCATTTTGTGGGCCTGCACCGATGGCTGAGTGGTCTAGTGGCGTAGCCACTGATTGCTCACTGTTTCTCACCACGTGGGTTCGAATACTTCTACAGGCATGTGAGAAAGTTGTCAGTGACTTATGGTTCAGCTGTGGTTTCCCTAGTTTCCTCGGAATCCACTCGCTAGTAACGATTTTCTGATATGGCAGAAAGACGACGATAGACATACTTTCTATTGCTAATTTCATTTCTTTGTCTCCATTAAATATGGCCCAAGTGTGCGGTTCCTCAAACTCAAATCAGTGGTGTGTTGTGGTATACTGTTTTCGCAAGAAATACATGTCTTTTCACAATAAAACAAATTTGAAAAGAATACATTGTGTTGCGTTTTGTATTAGTTCGTATACGCGTTATCCCGATTGATAGTGTTATCATAACATATGTATATATATATATATATATATATATATATATATATATATATATATATATATATATATATATATATATATATATATTTATATTATGTATGTATGTATGTATATATATATATATATATATATATA
>OZ012697.1:36693749-36773749 GCA_963942565.1 Maea johnstoni
TGAATGATGATGATGTTAATACTATTGAGAGTTTCCAACGGTACTCAGGTCGTAGAATACAACGTTTCCACCCAAAATCACCAAACGAGACTAGTTATGCTGGTTTGGGGTGGATACGCATCGAGTATTTCATTTACGTAAAGAAATTACTTTTCATCAGGAGCATTGCGGTTCTTGATAATGAGTCAATACCTAAACGAGTATTTACCACAAGATTATTAACTTATGAAGAAAATCATGCCATATGTAATCAAAACAAATATGACAGTCCTATTCTAGATATGCTAAAAATAGCAGAGTGCTTTGGCCTTTTAGCTGAAGTAAAGGGAATGGTACGTGGTACCAGATTTTTTAGCAAATACCAATGGAAAGAACTTGAGGATCCTTGAGGACAAGGACTGGGGTTATAGGACAAGACTGTTCAAATCCACTACCAATCTAAGGAAATCAATGAATAATATACGTCTTTTGATGTGGTGGCAACTTGGTGATCATCACCCTGAGTTAATGTATCAGTGTGAGGTTATGGCTAAAATTGTATGTGGTGCAAGTAACCTCAAAAGCGATAACTATATGTACAAAAGAAATGGCAGCTCTAAATACTGTGATTTATGTATGGATTTGTCTGTAGAAAATGCTGAACACATCATAATGCATTGTCAATACCTACAGGACATTCGGACTAAAATGCTAAATGAGATAAGCGATCTTGAAGAAACCCATCTTTATCCAATACTGCCAAATTCGAATGATATGTTCTCAACACTTCTTGGTAATATTCCTGAGGATATTCGTCCTGATATTGGCTTTGCTTTTTTAATGATTGTTGCATCAAATGTGTATGATATGTATAGGACAGTGATGGGAAATAGAGAGGGTGTGGGCTAAATTTCCTGCCCTAATCTTTAATCTCATCTCTAGTTTCTATACCCCTCTATATTACTCACTTATATAATCTCTCTTAGTATGACAGTTTCCACGAGTGAGTGTACAGATAGTCCTATCTAATTACCTGTATGTTTTTAGATATGTTACTATGTTAAAAGCTTGGAGTCCGCAACTCTCCCTTATTTGTACATATCTTTCCATACTATCTATACCCATACTATCTGTATATACTCACTAAAATATATGCTAAGTACTTTATGTACTACCTGCTATTTATTATGTATTAACCGTATGTGATACACCACCAATCGTGTATCACCTTTGCCTCTTCTTTCAATTATATTTATACTTAAATGTATGATTTTTTGTAATTGAGAAATTACAGTTAATAAAGATACATACATACATACAACACAGATAGCATGAACGATGATATGAAGAATATGAAACTCTTCAAAGTAAAGTATATATATATATATATATATATATATATATATATATATATATATATATATATATATATATATATATATATATATATATATATATATATATATACTAGTATATATATATATATATACTAGTATATATATATATATATACTAGTATATATATATATATATATATATATATATATATATATATATATATATATATATATATATATATATATATATATATATATATATACTAGTATATATATATATATATATATATATATATATATATATATATATATATATATATATATATATATATATATATACTAGTATATGTGTGTGTGTGTGTTATGTGCATATTCCGCTATGTTGCGCTAAACCAGTGATACGAATAAATGGAATGATTAAACATCTGACGTGTTGACAAATCTAATAAGTATGGGTCGACACAGCGAATAAATATCGACTAAATCCGCTAGACCACTCAGTCAGGGAGCTGCCCCGAACATGTGAGGAATCTTACAATGCGGTACGTAGCCAGCATCCTAAGCACTGAAATAAGATTAGCACACCTATTTGTTCAAAGGATGTAGGAAAGAATTGAGGTGCAAAGTGTGCGGTATCGTTCTCGTATTAAGTCAAGAACTTCTGCGAGAAAGTATTACGTATTTTCCTTTCATCTTGCTTTGAACTCTTCAAATACTATCCAGGTAAGTTAAAGACAGGTGCGAATCAAAGCAAGGTGATTGTTAACAGGTGTGATGGGCAACAGATGGGGGAGAGGGAGATACCTTATAAGTAAGTAGATAGGGGCTTTAAGTAGATAGGTGTCACTGATAGGGTTTCTGCTGAAATAAGAGCAATCGAACAATACTGATGCTTTAAGTGATACCTTTCTTGTGTGAATTCTGACTGTTCTAAAGTTTTCCTGTCAAAATGCATGGTGGAGAATTGATACCTATCAGAAGATACCTATCATGATACCAACTTCTTCGAAAAACAACATATATATATATATATATATATATATATATATATATATATATATATATATATATATATATATATATATATATATATATATATATATATATGTATATATATATATATATATATATATATATATATGTATATATATATATATATATATATATGAATATATATATATATATATATGTATATATATATATATATATATATGTATATATATATATATATATATATATATATATATATATATATATATATATATATATATATATATATATATATATATATATATATGTGTATATATATATATATGTATACGTATACTTCTCTCTCTCTCTCTCTCTCTCTCTCTCTCTCTCTCTATATATATATATATATATATATATATATATATATATATATATATATATATATATATATATATATATATATATTCTCTCTCTCTCTCTCTCTCTCTCTCTCTCTCTCTCTCTATATATATATATATATATATATATATATATATATATATATATATATATATATATATATATATATATACTATTACTAGTATATATATATATATATATATATATATATATATATATATATATATATATATATATATATATATATATATATATTTATATATATGTATATATATATATATATATATATATATATATATATATATATATATTATACATGCATACATATGATACATAATTTGTGTGCAATACGCAAAAAAATGAGAAAAATATCCAGAAAAGAAAGAAAAAATTTCGACCTTCCCAGGACTCGAACCTGGAATCTTCTGCTCCGTAGGCAGACGCGTTATCCATTGCGCCAGAAGGCCGCTCTGCAGTAATTTCAACAATTTGAACTCTTGTTCGAATTATTTTACCGCTTGATTACAGAGAGACTACATACAACATATGTTTGTTATGGCTAATGACTATTTTATAAAAGTATTTTATGTTTTAGGTCGATAGGATAATCAATTATTCACTGATGCGTAGCACTATATGAAAACTGCGCCTGCAGCTCTCATAGGATGAAGGGAGTAACTGGGTATTGTGAATCTTAAGCGAAGAGAGAGCGAAAATAATTTTAGAATTGCCTGATGAATTGTTTAATTGTTGCCGTGTAAGAATACGTTAAACATCACAAAAGTACCTTGCCAGTAAGTGTAACATTTTTCTTTTTCTTTTTTTGGGGGGGCGGGGGGGGGGGGGGTAAAATGAAAAATTGTGAAATATTTTCAAACACAATTACGGAACCGAGACCTTCAAAACTCAAAAATGTGAAGTAAAGCCCAATACAGAGGGAATGGTGTCACAAGACATTTATAAAAGAGAGTTTGCTCCCTTCCAATTTCATAACCATTTATTTTGTTTGGAATATTTGCCGAGAATATTGAAAAAGAGCGTTTTCAACTCCTGGAATTTAAAAAATTTGAAAAATTGCGATAACCTTCCCTCCGAAATATTCTTTATTATCTTATAACTTTAAAGCAATTTCGTTAACGTTTGATACCAAAAATCCAAGTCCAAAGAACAATCTTTTGGTGAAATTCACTATACAGAAAAGTTACACTTTGTCTGATTATGAGAGTAAAAGGGCGTAGGATTTAACGTATATAAAAATCTCAAAATGACCCTCTATTCACAAATCAACCCCATAAGCCACCTTAAAAGATTTTGAATTTTTTCTGGTGGCCGATGAGCAAAGGTGTCCAAGTGAAATTGGAAAGTGCGTAATACTTTCTTACAGAAGTTTTGACTTACTAGTTATACGAGAACGATTCTGCACACTTTTTTCACCTCAATTCTTCCCTACATCCTTTGAGGAGCAATGACTATACAATTAACTGGACATTCCCTTAACAAAATTAATGCAGCGTAAACGATTAAATGCTTCATTGCACCGGGTTGTCTCAGTTAGTTAGCTGCTTAAAGCCAGAACTTAAAGCCAACACTCCATCCCCTCTGCCCAGCCCCTAGGTATACTTAAAGTGTAAACCGAGCCGGTCCCCACTTGGCAAATAGGTATTTCGGCTATACCCTTTTGTATGGGTAGTTATGTAAGGGGGTGGAAATCCCGGGTGTGGGGCTTCGAATTATCACTTCTATAGGGGTATATTTTCATCGGGGGTCTTTGAGGGTGTTTGACGGTATAGCTTAGGGATCTTTAAGGAAATTGAGTAATTTAAGCTCTACATAACATATGGTAGCGGACCACGGTGATCTATTGCTAGTTCTTTATTCTGATACGGATTCGTTGGTGACTTCCCTAAATAGCATATGCTACCAACCACTTTCTGCGAAATGTGATAATCTTTCACTAGTTCGACAAAAAAGTAAAAGTGGTCATTGAAATATGCAGAGTAGTCATTGAAATAGTAAAAGTAGTCATTAAAATAGTTTGAGATCGTAAAATAGGAGAAAAAACCTACATGAACTATGGTTTATGACTGATACCAATGACTGAGCTAATTCATTATCGCACTTTTGACTTTTATCGTACTTTTGTCCTTATTTCATGTTTCTGATATTATGGGATTTTTTTAAAAATCATACCTTTTCAACCAATTAATTCATGCTACATATAGGCAAAAGCAGCCTAATAGTTTGATGAAATCTTTCAAACGACAGCAGACAGCGGTTGGGAAAATATTTGAAGGAGTAATGTTGAACACAACAATACCAACAACTATCCTACAACATTTTTGTAAAGTCATCCTCAATTCCAAAGTTGTCGCCAAAAGTGTTTTAGAAGCAGACGACCATTTCCAGAGGAATTCTCAAGCGTGAAAGGGGTGATGACTAATCTAATGATACCACTACTATATGACACTAATATTTGAAGTAGAAATATTATATAGAACAAAACCAACAAACTTGCTATAAATTTTTTGTAAAATCATCCTCGATTCCGAAGTTGTCGCCAAAAGTTTCGTAGAAGCAGACGACCATTTCCAGAGGAATTCTCAAGCGTGAAAGGGGTGATGACTAATCTAATGATACCACTAATATATGCCACTAATATTTGAAGGCGAAATATTATATAGAACAATACCAACAACTTTCCTATAAAACTTTTGTCAAATCATCCTCAATTCCGAAGCTGTCGCCAAAAGTATCTTAGAAGCAGACGACAATTCCTAGAGGAGCTCCCAAGCATGAAAGGACCAATTGAAATAGGTGGTGATGATAATCTATTGATACTACTAATTTTCCACGCGAAGACACCCACCCACCGCAGTAAAGAGGGCCTATCCTATGTATTATATAATCGCTTTCGGCAATACCTTCAAAGTCCACCACGGTCAGTGAAGACTTAGAAAAATTCCATCCGATGTCTGAGATATCGTGTAAGAATCAAAAAGTCTCCCTTGGGGTGAATAGGTGTTATATGGTAGTTGTTCATTTACCGGCTTTGGTTTCACTTTTCAGGGTATTCAGGGTTTTCAGGGTTCTTGAGGGTACTTGAGGGTATTGACTGGGGTTCTCGAATGCTCAATGTAGCGTTTGGGTGGAAGAGTTTTCTCGTTAGGGCACACGCGTTGAGTGTGCTACGCGGGTGTTTGTGGTATAGGGTCGTGTGCCGACTCGTTTGGGGGTATGGGGGGTATCGGAAGGGGGCACTTAAAGGGGGTATTGTCTCAGGGTGGCGGGAGGGGGTCAATATTGACTCTATGGATGTGCGACCTTGGAGCGGGTAGCTAAGTAACCGTTAGATTTGGCACATGTTGCTAAACCACCCTGAAACACCCCCCCCCCCCCCCGTTGGCCACCGTGATGGTATGAAACCCCAAACCCCACGAGGTTGAAACATGTGACTGTGAATAAAATAAAACACCAATCAAAGCATTCAATTTAATATTCTTCACCATTTATTTTAATGATTCTTTCGAATGTATGTATGCGTTTATACCTATATGGTACAGTCAATGAAATACATACATACATACATACATACATACATGCATCATCTATCGCTGTAATGTCTAAGGTCTTAAAACCCATTTTGTGCAATTTTGAAGTTCTTAAATATCCTTTCCGGTTTCACCAAACTCATTATTCATGTTTTGTTTTATCTTTTGTAACACAGTCGATATATTTCCCTAAATGAAATATGCCCAATTTTGATCCTTTCAAAAGTATATTCATGAGGAATACTTAAAACATTGGATACAAACATCCATCGTTATAATGCACAAGGTCTTAAAACCCATTTCGTACTACCTTGAGGGAAATAGTTGAAAAATATGAACATCTGTCCTTCCCATTATAAACTACCTACACTGATCACAGCGCCCCCTAGCTAGACTACATAAACCAACAATAGGTGTCAGCACTAATTACACCTACACGTGATTAGCTGAAACCTAAGAGGGCGGGTTGAATGTAGCAACCATTGAGGTCGGAGTGTTGTATTTCATGCAAGTATGGCAATTATTTTGTCAATAAAGGGAGTGTATAATTAGTAAGGATTGCCCTAGGGTGACTGGGGTTGAGGGCACCGATTCCCTTTTTGCCATCAATTTCTTTCAGGTGCCAAGTGTGGACTTTGTATGGTAGAATGGGGATACGAGAGGAAGAAGAAGAAGAAGAAGAAGAAGAAGAAGAAGAAGAAGAATACGAAGAAGAAAAAGAAGAAGAAGAAGAAGAGGAAGGAGAAAAAGACGAAGAAGAAGTAGAAGAAGAAGAGGAAGGAGAAAAAGACGAAGAAGAAGAAGAGGAAGAAGAAAAAGGCGAAGAAGAAGGAGGAGAAGGTGAAGATGAAGAAGAAGGTGAAGAAGGAGAAGAAGAAGAAGCAGAAAAGAAGATGATGATGATGATATTGATGAAGGAAGACGATCATCATCATCAGAAGAAGAAAGGAAATTGATGATGATGATGATGGAAAAAGACCATCATCACTATCTTCACCAAAAAAAAGATGATGATAAAAGAAGACCAGCATCATCTTCATCTTCATAGGAAGAAGGAGAAGATGATGACGATGATGGTAAAAGACGATCATCACTATCATCATCAGAAAAAGGATGATGATGATAGTGATTATGATGATGAAGATGAAAGACCTTCGTCATATTCACAAGAGAGAGAGAGAGAGAGAGAGAGAGAGAGAGAGAGAGAGAGAGAGAGAGAGAGAGAGAGAGAGAGATAATGATGATGATGGTGAAGATGAAGAAGAAGAAGAAGAAAACCATATAAATGAAAAAGCTGTTTTAGATAAAATAAGGGCTTTGATTTCTGCCCCTCCGAAAGATCAAGAAGTCCAAAATGTAGTGAAAACGCCATATGCAATAATACTAGCTGCCATTTTGTGACTGGGGTGAGTGAACGGTGTTGATGGTCGGAGAGGATGACATATCTATACGTGGCCAGAAAATGCCCCGTAATGACTAACCTCTGTACCCTGTCCTCGGCAATTAGGTATAAGCACCCTGGTCACCCCGCTACCCCGTGACACCCTTATTGTACCCACATGGGCACACGTACCAATTACTTGACACCCCAGTCGCTGATTGACACGTGACTGGTGACCTTGGGAACCCGAGACGGGTACAGGTGTGGGGTGTTTTGGGGTGTTCGGGTGGGGTGCAGGCCAACCTTCCTGTGTCCACTTTCAGCCATAATTTTCCCACGCTTCCAATTTCCAACTGGCATGCTAATACCTAAACATTAACATACCCAACGAGCAGAAATGAGCAACAGTTATTCCTAACAAAAAATGGGGTGTCTGATGACTCGACATTTTTGAGGAGTTAAGCAGCAAGTTTCGGGTTTCTGTGTTATTAGGGGGTCTAGATTTACTTCCCCTCCATTGGTTGTCACAAGACGTCTGTAATGTAAGAACCTTACGTCGCTGGATAAAAGTGAAAAATATAAACTCAAAATAAAAATCTCCACAAACAAAAATGATTGAGTTACGTGCGTACAACGCTGGAGGTAAACACACAATTCGTACTATTAGTGGTTAGTGGTCTTTTATGAGACACTTATTTGTTCGGAATCGTCAATTAAATTTAATAAAGCAAACTTAAACCTTAAAGCATTGATTCATTGGTGGAAATTCTTGTCTGGATCAGTTGGAAAATAGCGTAATGATATAGTATATGCTCGAAATTTACTGATAGTGAGATGTAATATTAGTTATTAGCCTTTTTTTCTTCAAATATATTTTGAAAATACTGTCCTGAAATTTTATTGCCAAAATAGGTAGGCCGTGTTTTACTGCTACACACATAGGTTTACCTTAACATATTCCCCATTAAAAAGTCAATTATCTCTTCCAATCTTGAAATGGGATCAGATTCAACTTGTGCACCATCCTAAACCAATGCTCGTTCTTTCTTCTTAATATTCACAAAACAACAAAAACAAAAACGTCGTCGACCGCAACAATAACAACACCAATAACAACATTAACAACATCAACAACAACACAACAACAAAAACAACATCAATAAGACAAAAAATAACAACAAATTGATAACAAAAGCAACAGCAAAAAGACAATTGATATACAAACAAATATTGTTCTCCGGTATTTGAACCATCTTATACGGCTATGTATTATATGCTCTTGTTAATGTAAAATGCACTCGTTTTCTCCAGTAGGATTGAATAGTAGATTTGTTGTTGTCATTTGTATTTCCTGTATTCGCCGCATGGTGGCGCCTTCTTATTTACGCCAAGTATGCCAGTAATGATAATTCCCTTGGTAAACAAGTACGGTTGTTGATGCAAAGCATCAATAGTCAAAAGGCGGGGCTAAGTTATTTATGAACTTGTGAGGGAACCGAATGTATAAAGAACATTTACATTATAGAGGAAAATAATTTATAATGACTAGATTTGTATCATTTTTGTAGAAATGAAACAAATATCGGAATTCTAGGCGCAAGCTGGAGACTTCGAAATCTCTTGGGTGCGAAGCTACTTGGGTACGCATTAGTTTGGTTACGAACCAGTTTGGTTACGAAGTCTCCTGATTTCATTCTATACACATAGTAATTTTTTTCTTTAGTAATTTTCCTTCCTATACTGAAAAATATACTTTATGTCCGCTTAAAACATTTTATATATTTGAAAACTTCATGCTAAATTAAAATAAGGAAGGCACGATTTTCCGCGGCAAAGGTAATGTACCGGGCCAAAATTTATATTATAACCAATCAGAATAGAGAATTATATTCAGTCCGGCCTCAGGATTTCGAACATGGCCGTCCGGACTATGGACATTTCAAAGCAGCTTCCCAGATAGGCGTGGCCTGAGGGCCCCGCCAATAACCGATCCTTTCCGTAAATAGCGTGCCTAGCAGATTTCGTCAAAACACTTATATTCTAAGCATTATGAACCAGAAACTGCGCTAATTTTCTACTTATTCTTAAAATGGCGTATTCAAGTGGCCACGCCAACAAAAGAAATTACTGTGTCGCAGTTAGTTAAGGATCATATTGTCCGTGTCAGAATTCTAAATCATCCTATACATCCAACATGTCTAATTTTGTTTAGTTTATGTCAGGCATGGGGTAATAAGTAATAGGTAATAGAAAAGTAATAGGTAATAGACTGATTTTCAAAGTAATAGCCTGTAATAAGTAATAGATAGTCAAAATCTTCAAGTAATAAGTAATTGTAATAGACTGACCCCAAAAGTAATAAGTAATTTTCTATTACTTTTCTATTACTTTCCCCATTTATGACCAAAAAATCAACTGTACACAAAACAAGTCACTTTCCATATGACTTCATTAAGTCCTATCCATACAGATACAGGATTGTCACTCCTTTGTCTCAAATAGCTTGAATTTGAAGTGAAGGATTGATTTCAGTAACATGTCTGTGAAAAGGTTTAGTAATTCATCTGAAAGGCAGTAGAATTTATTCACTCCATCTCCTAAAGGGTAATGTTGTCTTACTGCCAAGGTCTAGGTACTTCAATCTAGGTCAGAGGTCAAAGGAAGTTGATTTAATTGCAATTTGAAAACGATAAGAATAGCTGCCATTAGGTGTACAATGGAACTGAGTGCAAAGAGCTGTAGAATCCCCAATGCGAACTAGAAGGCTCTGAGATAAGCTGCCCATCCTTATTCTCAATTCCTCTCATAGGATAAGTATGGATGCCTTGCCTACATGGTTTAAGACAGCAGGGTGTCAGAGTTATGTTGACACTCTAACCCTCAAAAGTCACCCCTCAAGACATCCCCAAAATGTATGAGTTATTTCTCAGAAAGGTTCTCCTTGAAAATTTAAAGGCTACCTGAAAGCTCTGTTTCATAGCCTTCATATTCACCTTTTAAACAATATTATCAAACCTCATTAGGCACATTTCAGCAGGTGTGCTCTAATCATGGTGACTTTGTAATGATCCCTTTGTCATATTGTGTTATTTAATACTTAAATGACTAGATGGTCTCCTATGTACAAACAACTTGCTCAACATACATTCCAGCTTATTTCTGACTATACATGTGACAAATAGTTATGTGAGATATGAATAATTATTTGTGGATTTCCAGTTGGAACTGGTAGACTTCAAGACTTAGGGGTATCATCATTTCCATGAATGATCTAGGTAGATGAAACCCCAGGTGATTAAAATTGCAATTATAACTTCCTGTAGCCACATGCAGACGCAGTGTCAATCCTCACCTGCACGTGCATGTACATGAGGACTTTTGAGCATACTCTGAACTCAAGGAGACCAAATATTATGCTCTTTGAAAGACTTTTTGGATGGGTGAGCGAGTTGTTTATCAGATTATACTGTATAGAGTATTGTGGGTTTGGTATCTTTCGATATCTCTTAATTCAAACACCTCTGTAGGCTTTAGGTTTTCAAGAGGCCTGCCTCAAGCTACACATACTCTCTTATTGTCAAATGTGTAGCAGACCGCCTCAGGTGGAACATTTTCTAAATCATTTTGTGAATGCTAGGTGATCAAACACCAGGGTTCTTCTGCACATTTGTTCTATACTAATTACTGAGGGATTTGTGCATTAGTCTTTGCTCCAGGACTTAACTCTGCTCCTGCCAGGTCTGGATAAAGTTGGACCAGGTCTGACTTTATCCTGACCTCCCACAGAAACACTAGAAAAGACTGGCTTACCAGTCTAAATTACCCTCTTTTCCCCCCTACAATCTAAGTGCCACTAGTCTATTTTGAAAGCCCCCTCTTCCAGCTTTATTTTGATACCAGACATGCGGGATAGCCCCAAGTTTTGTTAGAGTATGGTGTCATTGAATTATAAGGTACTTAACCACCAGGCATTCTGCTGAATGTGCTGGTTTCAGGGGCATATAGAGCCAGCAGGGGGTCTGGTAGGACTAGAGTTAAATACTAGGACACCCAGCCCTGTTTGCCTTCATTAATCAGTACCTTTGATTCAGATGAACCCTTTATTAGATGAACCCCTGCATAAAGTAAACATATTTTCTTGTCAACAAGGTATTAAACAAAGCAGTGTCCACCTTGTGTATGGTAGACAGAATATTTATCATTACTGGGGTCAGTTATCTTTATGGGATTATAGAAATACAGGTCCCCTTTTCCAGGTAGGGAACTGCTTTCTATTTTTGATATGTGTTTATCTACATTAAATTCTTCAATTTAGAACTATCAGCATATTACACACATTAAGAAGTATTAAAAAGCTGTTATAAAACATACTCATACTGAGTAAAAGATAAGTTATGACATTTTAACAAAGGGTCATATTCACCGTAGCTAGAAAAGTAATAAGTAATTGTAATATATTACATTTCAAAAGTAATTGTAATTGTAATAGGGATGGTGATTTTCAAAAGTAATTGTAATTGTAATTGTAATAGGGCCAATACAAAGTAATTGTAATTGTAATATATTACTTTCAAAAGTAATTGACCCCATGCCTGGTTTATGTTCCTATAACCACTATCTTCAACTAAGCCAAAGTCCATTCGGATACTTAGAATAGCGTGATAGCAAAGTCATGTAGGTTGTATTTATCATTCTAATATGATGTTTCAGGGCAATCTAGGGTATATTAGTAGCACCCGTTAGGTTTAGTTGGCATAAGGGTCTACAATTGGTGCCACTGGATGCGCAGGTTGCGTGTCACCCAAAGGGTGCGTACCACATATCAGTATAACACAGTTAAGTGTTTCGTTACATTATAGTACTTAAGTCATATTTCTCTTCTGTGCCGAATGGAGAGAGATCTTCACACTCCAACGACAAAAAATACAGTTAAACCTCAGAGATGTGAAAACTAGGGAACCAGGGCAAAAACATTCACATTTTAGGGTTCACATCCCAGAGGTACGATGGTGCAAGTGTGAACAGCAGAAAAAAAAATTCAAATTTTTTTTCTCCACCGTTTTTTCTCCAAAACAGCAGAAAAAAAAATTTAATTTTTTTTTCTGCTGTTTTTGTTGGAGCAATTTTTTTTTTCTGCTGTTTTTGGAAAAACGTTGGAGAAAAAAATCTAAATTTTTTTCTGCTGTTTTTGGAAAAACGTTGGAGAAAAAAAATTTGAGTAATTTTTTTTTCTGCTGTTCACACTTGCACCATCGTACAGAGGACTTAAACAACAACTAAAAAACAAAAAAAACAAAAAAACAATAACAACATAAATATCAACAACAAAATCATAACAAAAATTAAGAAATACGGCAACAACTATGCAACGACAAAAACAAATTAAATCAAATTATAACAAAACCAACAAATGAAGATCTCACTGAAACTAATAAAGCTAAAAACATTAAAAGAAAACTGAAAACTAAAATGAAATCACAACCACCACGACAACCACAGAATAACATCAACAAGCAAATAACAACAAAATCACCATGCAATATGGTCAGCTGCTTTAGTCCTCAATTTGTCCGCTAGGTTTTGCGATCAACGTACTTCCATATTTCGCCGCCAGGGGCGCCTTGAGATCTTCCTATCTGCTTTTTACCTGTCTGCGCATTTAGTATATAACCCCTTGAACATTGCATGCCCTTACTAAAGTAACATGGGAGTGTCCAACAATCATACCAACACAACTACGTATTTTCAAATGTTTTTGTGAGATTTGGTGACAATTTCGACAATTTGCCTAGTTCCCATAATAACTGATGGCGTGTTTGCTTGTTTATTTGTAAAACATGTTCTCCTCCTATTCATCCAAACCTTCCATTTTGTTAATTTATGTCTCTTTAAGCATTACTTCTCACCAAGCCGAGTCTTATTACAATGGTTGCAGTTGTAAATAAGGGACTAAATAGGTTTCATATATCATTCTAATAGTCAGGGTTTGAAGGTCAATTTAGGGTGCGACACCCCTTCTGATCAGTGAAATCGACACGCGTGCCAAATTCCTTTAAGGAAATGGGTACCGCTAGACGTTCGGGCGCCAATTCTCTGATTGTGCTGTCTTGACAGCTATACCAATAATTTTAGCAGCGCGCACACATCTCCAGTAATATCTCTTAGCGGATTAAGTGGACAACGAGTGATCACGTGACCACACAAATAACACGACAGTGCGTTTATTACACACTTCTAAGCATTCTGTTATTATCGTCTGTCAGTGGAATGTTGAATCCGTGGCGTCGTTAGTGTTTAGGCGCCCTATATGTTGGTTATAGGCGTGATCTTATACGGAATTTTTCTTGACGAAGTGTTGGGATACACCTATGTTGTTCGGTGATTGCGGCGAGTAGCGATGCGAAGTGATACTCTGCGTAGCGGGATCTCTGGGTAGGAGAATGATCGTCTGGTACTTTTTTTTTTAAATGTACAATGTGTTTTATCACGCTAAAAAAGATATTATCATGATTGTCTGTCAATAAAATGCTGTAGATAAAATGTTGAATGTTTGGCGTCGCTTGTGTCTAAATCATAAAAAAATGGATATTACCTGTTCGTTGTTGTTCGGCGTGTCTCGCGACCGCATGTATATAGACTATAGAGCCAGTCCTTCCAGTCGCGTGCGCGTAAAATTTGAATTGGATAGACTGGTGTCAGTTTCTTTGAACTGTTGTGCGCCAACAATTAGGGGGAGGGGGGCGGCGGGGTAGGCTGTTGCCGTTCAGCTGGGTGGACTCGTGCATGAAGCACACATCATATCATGGGATCATATCTAACTACAACAAAAGCTCGTTTGTTCAAGTTATCAATAGAGTGTGGTGAGATACAACTATAACAGCCATTGACATGCGGTCGCGGGCGCCTTTCTCCGCACAACTTCGCGTTTTCCATCAAAATATTTCATGCTCAATGCACACCTTTCCTTCTAGAATTGAGTCCTTCTGGATGCCAAGGGTGCGTGTTATGGCGGAGTCGCCTGCCAGAGTATCTTAAACCATATTTAAATGAGGGGTTCTTACGCGGCACTTAAGTCATTTTCGCCCTCATTCAAGAGTTCCGAATCTCGCGTAAAGTAAGGCATTCCACTGAATAGCCTCGGGCCTTTTCTCGGATTATACAATTTACGTAGACGTCTAGTATTCTCTGATTTTACGTGTATGTATTCTTAATTCATTTGTTTATGTGTTTTTTTAAAATGTATCTATGAATCTTTATGATATCCTTACATTCATTTGTATTTGTACTTTTTGTACTATTTGTATTTGTGCCTTTGTAACTTAAGTTGCAGTCAATAAACATACATACGTACATGCTTTTATATCCAATCGGTATAGCAAACAAACAATACAATACAATACTATGGCGATACTATAAAACTAAATGTAACCTCATGTTGCTCCAGTCTGTTCGCTCTATTGATGAATATAAGCCTCGATGGATATTCGAACCTGGTTCTAGAGGCAGTGGCGCGAGACAGCAATCGGCTGATATGCGATGCATAAAAATACTATTGTTTAACACAAAACTTATCTCAACATGAGTACAATGTTTCCTCACTAAAATGAAAAAATCATATCCTTTCACATCCACTCCTCCTGAACTTCTAAAGATCGAACTGCCATGGACACTAATTTCTCGAGGGTGCCATCATTAGCATGTTGCGCCAAGGGATCTTGTGACAGGAGTCGAGGGAATGAAAACCTAAAACACGTACACATAACTACAGGAACAACCTAAAACAATACCCGCTAACACCCAATTAACCAAATAAGGGGTGTCCATGCACATCCATTTCTTCGGAACTTCTAGAAATCGAACTGCCATGGACACTGATTTCTCGAGGGTGTCATCTTCGGCGTGTTGTGCCAGGGGATATTGTGAGTGACCAGGGTCTTAGCCAGCAGGGTGTCCAGGTGTATTTTTGGCACCCTGGTCCTCGAAAAACACCTATCTTAGGTCAGAATTTTTTGAAAATACTAATTATAAGTAGATATCTAAAAAAGTGTTATTCTTAAATGATAACTAGAACATTTGTGGAAGAAATAAAGCATATTATTACTTGATTTGTCAATGTATATGGTCAGTATGATGACTTTTCGGCGAGGGGGTTTGGACATCCTGTCTTCTTGAAACCCCATTTGGGACACCCTGTCATGAAAATCCTGGCTAAGACCCTGCTTGTGACAGGAGTCGAGGGAGTGATAACCTAAAACAACAACCTAGCACGTACACTTAACTACAGGAGCACCCTTAAACAATACCCGCCAACACCCAATTAACTAATTAACGGTGTCAAGGTGATAATAACGTGTTACCCAGCTACTTGCCCACCGCTGGCGGGAACTTAGGGATGTATTTGGAGAGTGTGTTAATCTATAATGCTCACATCGGCCAAAACAGCCTAACAATTTTGATGAAATCTTGGAGGCAAAAGCAAAATGAGGAAAATATGTCATGGAGATATGTCAATCAGAATATTATCAACAACTCTCTTTCAAATATTTTGTAAAATAATCCTTAATTTCAAAGTTATAGTCTAAAGTATCATAGATCCAGACGACAATTTCCAAAGGAACTCATAAGCATTAATGGGTTAAGAGTGAAGTACCTTATTTGACCCGACTAAACATTTATGATTTTACAGAATATTGTACTGCAAAAGATATATTTGCAATTGTTCTCATGAGCCTAGTGCTTTTAAGCCTAATGATGCTGCTATCAGCTAGATATATTTTTACACCGTATACAACTATATCTGTATGTAATGTATGTCTGTATCTTTAATGACTAAAGCTCTCTCCGTAAAAAATCCCCGTTATATAATTTTGTCGAAGAACCCGTGGCATGCATGGTCCCAAAACGGAATTCGCAGAATTTGCAATCAAGTGTCCATTCATTGCGGAAGAGTTAGCGCAGCCCAATTTCCAAACTAATTCTCTTAAAAAGATATTCTCCAATTTCAAATAACAAACTGGGATGTCTTAATTTAAACCACACCCACGAGACATGTCAAATTGGGTTGTTTTCTCTAAGAATTATACTCCAATTTCAAATAAGAAACAGGGATTTTTGTATTTAAACTACAATGGGTAAGTAATTTGGAACCAAATAGACCTGTCAACAAGATTTACTATGCCAATCTTCTCTGTACCCTTAGCTAAGAAATAGAAGGATGTTCAATAAGCCAATACCCAAGGAGAAATTGGATTGCCATGGACACCTAATTATCAGTAGTGTCATCTTTAGGAAGATGCGTGTGACAAGAGTCAAGGGAGGGTGAACAAAACAGCTCTCTAACACACACACATAAACACAGGAACACCCCAAAACAATACCCACCAACACCCAATTACTGTACCCAACTTACAGCACCCCGGTGAAAGAGGGTGGGTGGAGAATGCAAATGATAATTATGGGCCAAACCCCCACAAGAGACAATTGCTAACAACGGTTCAATTAGAACACAAATGAACCATTGTTTCGCGTGTTGGCTGAAAAACACGTGTTGACATGCGCGGGAACAATGGCGGAAGTGTAATTTCACTCAAGGGGGTTGGTGATGTTTTCTCTGAGTTTCAAGGGTACTCCGAGGGGTAAATGGATTGCAATTAAGGGGTAATCTCCTCAAGTGCACGTGCGTATTTGGGGGGGGGGGTGTTTAACTGGGGGGCTCTGTGTACATATTGGCTAAGGGTCTAAAAGGGGGGCTTCAAGCCGGATTTTGCTCCCGTGCCCACAGGAGAAAGGGTAAATAATCCAGTGTGCTTAACACCTTCTGCACCACTAGATTTAACAAAAAGTGTTCTGGTCTATGAGTTAGTTAGATAAGTACTATGTGGCGTAGCCATAGAGGTGGCTGCGAAGAGAATTACAAGGAGGGGACACAGAGATGTTGTCTATGAAGGGGCGGGCCATTTGATTGAGGGGGGCAATCCCTTATTATGAAAAAAAGATCTGGCCCTGAAAATCAAGAAAATATATTCTGGCCTAGGAAAGGAATGAAAAAACTTCTGGTCCTGAATATTGAGGATAAGTGGCTCTGCCATATTGGTTCTGCCAATGAAGAAAAGATTCTGACTATGCCAGAGGAGAAGAAAGTCATGACCATTTCAAAACAGTATAGTCCCCAGAATATCAAACGGTCTGTACCTTAGATTTTATGTGGAGAATTGTATCTGAAGGTGGGATATATCCCTGACATAATGTCAGCTGTGAACCGACGATGAGGTAGAGGTTTAGACCCTTAATAACATGAAATGTCCCGTTTAAGATGATGGTTGATGATTAACTTTGATAAATTGTTTGTTACAGTTTGCTATATCAAAGGTTCTACACCGTCACTAATATCGAGTGGCTCAAGTTCATCTTCCAGGATGAACAATCAAATGAAAACATGCTGCTTTCGGTTTTAATAGCAATAATGTACGGAAGAAAGAAAATACTGAGAATCCATTGGTTTCTTCATTTATGGTCATGTAGTGTATTTATTTATATGTGACCATATTTATTCGCATTCACCTGTACATGTTTAAGTCTCATCTACTACTGCTGCTACTACTACTACAACTACTACTACTTCTTCTTCTACTACTACTACTACTACTACTACTACTACTACTACTACTACTACTACTACTACTACTACTACTACTACTACTACAACTACTACTACAACTACTACTACAGCAACTACTACTACTACTACTACTACTACTACTACTACTACTACTACTACTACAGCAACTACTACTACTACTACTACCACTACTACTACTACTACTACTACTACTACTACTACTACTACTACTACTACTACTACTACTACTACTACTACTACAGCAACTACTACTACTACTACTACTACTACTACTACTACTACTACTACAGCAACTACTACTTCTACTACTACTACTACTACTACAGCAACTACTACTACTACTACTACTACTACTACTACTACTACTACTACTACTACGTACGAGTGCTCGTGTGTCTGGGCACGCGCCGCCTGTCACTCATCAGACACACAGACACAGCAACAGATGTAGAAATACAAACAGTCGACAAAAACCCATTCAGGGTAATCCTAGCGCATAACTACATATCGTGGGAAAGCCAAAGTACGAGAAATTCAAACTCTCATGGAATTTCTCTCCCAGCACACGAGTTGGACTAGCTTAACAGATGTAGAATATAGAAGAGAGAAACACCTGGAGTACCTTGGGATTTACCTGGCCGTGGGAATGGGAGTTGATAAGTTTCAAGTGTTTCAAAGTGATATGTTCATAAACCAGTAAAATGTAAAATGTTGTTATGTTCCAAATCCATGGGCAGGAATACAGAGATATCTGTTGGAATAGGATAGCTGGTTTATCTCAGAGTGAATGATTGTCTTGATTTAAGCTAACACCAAGGTAAGGTGCTTATGTAACTCAGTCAGATAAGACATATTATAATAATAATAATAATAATAATTGGAATTTATATAGCGCCTTTTCCATTCATAAAATGTTCAAAAGCGCTGCACATTGTCATAGTTTGAGTCATAGTCCACAACGCCTCAATGGGCGAGCCTGAAAAGGTGTGTTTTGAGACACTTCTTGAAGGCCTGACACGATGTAGAATCCTTCAGGTGTTGTGGAAGCGCATTCCATAATCTCGGTGCACTAATGGAGAAAGCGCGATCTCCAAATTTGAGTCTAGTCCGAGGCTACATTTGAGAGCATGAAGACTATTAGAATGATTCCCCCTTTTCTGGAAGAAGAGAGTTCTTTAGACAACTTCTTTTTGCATTTTTCATATCTTTGTATGTGTTATATAATTTTCTATGTACTTTGTGATTTCACGTTCCCGAATGAGGTCAATAGACATTACATACATACATACATACATACATACATACATACATACATACACACATACATGCATATATACATACATACATACATACATACATGCATACACAAACATACATACACGTTCTTACGTACGTAGGTGCGTACGTACAAACATACATACATACATACATACACACAAATACACCTACTTACGTACGTACGTACATACATACATACATACATACATACATACATACATACATTCACACATACATATATACATACATACAACATATCCTTCAATACTATCCCATCTAGTACACGATCAAGGCCAGCTTAACAGATGTAAAGGTAGAAGATCGACACACCTGTATTATCAAGGGATTTACCTGGTCGTGGGAAAGGGGGTTGATTAGAGCTACAAAAAGAGGGGCTCAGGTAAAGGGTGCTGCAGAGGGGTTCCGGGAAAACCTGGTCACATATGGTGGTATTGTCATCAAATTAAAGTCTTACCTGGGGAGTTAGCTTGATCGTGGGAGCCCTGCCTGCTACCTTGCTACCCTAAAACAAGTACTGCAGATCAACATTTGAGGTTTAAATTATACATTTCAGAGAGAACACAGAATCGACTTAATTGTGTCAAAGAAGAACAATAGCTAGAATGTATATGTATCTGACTTTATGAATGAATTATAATAGTCTGTGTTACTTTTGATTTAATTTACATCATTCGTTACGTGTTTCTGCTCTCTCTCTCTCTCTCTCTCTCTCTCTCTCTCTCTCTCTCTCTCTCTCTCTCTCTCTCACTTAAACTTATTTCTTTATTTATGTTAACTTTTCTTCGTGTTATGTATAATTATTGTAAATGAATTTACAGTCAATAAAGCATACATACATACATACATACATACATACGTATCATTGTAATTTTAATCTGTTTACTTTTCATGTTTATTCTTACGAGAAACCTGTCTTAATGTACACATATATGTACATACTTACATACAAACATACATACCCCAATGGTATTGGATCTAAGGAGGGACGAACTAAGGATCTGAGGAGGGGCGGACTAAGGATCTAAGGAGGGGCGGATTAAGACGAGTGGGAAAGTAAAAAGGGGGTTTAAGTACTTTAAGAAGATAAGGTGCCAGCTGGTCAGACTGGCTTGACCACACCTGCGGCCGGAGTAGTGACCACACCGTGGGACCCTAGAACTGACCAGTGTCCGGAGGGACCGAGGTCAAGTGCTTTGGTCGAGGACATGCGGAGAAGCGATGACCAAGTGGAGGACTTATCTGCACCTGGGCTATCTGGGGAGCACTTTAAACTACATGACTTTCGAACTCAAGCTTCTTTAGTTTTTTCCATAAGTGCTGTTATGGCACACGAAAGAATTGAAGTCACTTTGAACAGGACGCGTGTGTAAAGTTAGGATTTTGTATGGGGATTGAATTATGAAAGGAGATTTAGTAGCAGATGTCATTAAGTCAAAACCTTTCATGTTTGGGGAAACAAGATTGCGAAAGCATGGGCATATTTATGAATAAAAAAAAGAAAAGAATGTAACTATTATTATAGTTACTAGTTTTTTCATCATCATCATCATCATCTTCTTCTTCTTCTTCTATCCTCGCCTCGTCTCCCTTCCAATCGCTAACGTCGATAACATGTTATATTTACAGGTTCGTCGCTGTTGCAGAGTTACTATTTGAGATATTAAATCTAAAATAAAAAAAAATATCGCCAAGTGGCTTGGAGTCACTATCAATTCATTGAAGCTGACAGTTATACTATGAGATTAGTGCCTGGATGCATGATCCTAGCCATTGCGAAAAGGAGCATATTTGAAAATGGTCGACGGAGGGTTTCAGTTGTGCGGATTGACATTTCATCTCTAAATGGTTTGGGACAGCTGTTTTAGTATTACATGTGTATTGAAATGTATTCATCGACCCAAAGTATACACCACAAATCATATAGGTTAATAACATTAATTTATATATAACATAGTAAATACATAAAAGAGATTAGTACGTCAAAATTAAGTGAGAGTGATATCACCCATTAATCAGATGCACTTCGAGAGGCGGAATGAATCGATAGATTAAGAGTAGAGTGGAATTATTGCGTCTGGATTGACCTGTCTTAATCCGTTTGATTTTACGTCTGTTTGATGTACACTCAATAACAGACAATACAGAACAATACGAGTGGTCCTGAGAAAATTCGTATCCAAGTTTCCCAGCCCATCGCCCCATGGTCAATCATAAGCAATTCCTCTGTCTGGGACCAGCTATCTGACCACCCTCGCCAGACTGACCACTGGTGCTATCTCAGGTGCGTCTGAACAGGTGTAATAATTGACCACTGCCTGTATGCCCAATACCTGTGTTCTATCACATTACCTGGTGTACGTTGGTCCATATCATGAGAACTTAAGATAAATGCGAAAGTTTGGATACATAACCAGCCATTTAATATCATGGACAAAACACATGAATTTAGGGCTGAGCGAAGGAAAGTTTTAGTGCAATGCAAAGTACATCCAGCAATCGTCACTATATATAATATTTGTATATATTCTGTGGTGTAAAGCGCAAAGCTGAATTAAAGCACAAAGTGTGATTGGCAACATGTTTCAGTAGTAGTAGTAGTAGTAGTAGTAGTAGTAGTAGTAGTAGTAGTAGTAGTAGTAGTAGTAGTAGCAGCAGTAGCAGCAGCAGCAGCAGCAGTAGTAGTACTAGTAGTACTAGTAGTATTAAAACAAATCAGCGTTTTATTTAAATAAGGGTGCTTTTTAGGCCAGAAATAAGTGCTTTAGGAGTATTTTTTAATTTAGATAACGAACGTATGCGCCCCCCTAAATACCCAAGTGCCCCCGGGTAGTAGTAGTAGTAGTAGTAGTAGTAGTAGTAGTAGTAGTAGTAGTAGTAGTAGTAGTAGTAGAAGAAGTAGTAGTAGTAGTAATGGTGGTGGTGGTAGTAGTAGTAGTACATGTAGAAGTTGCTGTTGTTTTGTCTAAGCAGCCGCAATAGTAGAAACACAACGATAAAACTCGATAATATGTTAGCTGTTGTATTATATAATTACAACCAGATGAAGACAGCGAGAAAGAGGTTTCTTTTTGAGTATCACCACCAAATATTCTTGTATTATATCATAACACGTCCAATATGTGCCCTTTCAAGCTATTCTTTGTTACATTTGTCAGAGGGGCGTGCCTGAATTCACAAGGAGTTATTACTATAATTTGTATTGACATATGTGGGTTTTGGTCTAATATATGCCATATGACTGGCCACAGAAACTGGGATGGGTGTGTCGAGATAGTTATATTCTGAGAGTAAAATATTATGTTTAAATAAATAAACTGTAACTATCCACCACTCCTTATTTAGGTGACTTCCGCTCTCCACATGTGCTGATCAAACATATACTTTCCAAGACACCTGAATATCTATTGATTCATAAAATTACCTACAAAAAAAGACCCATGATTCACGTGCCCTGTTCAAATAAAGACCTCCCACTTCGGTGCGCCTCGCCAAGGCCACATTACTGGCGGCCATATTGTTCAATCCCACGCGCCCGCACGTGCTCGTCGCCTGTCACGTGCCGCCATGTTGATACATTCCACAGGTATGATTCATTTCATAGGTTTCCCGTGATGGCGCGTAGATTATGTCAGATATTGAATTCCTCTACTGCTACGTAACAACAAAACACATGTTTTTAAGAAATGTTGAATCACATGCATATCTCTTACATTTCATGTAGTTAATATATATATATATATGTATATGTATATAAATATATATATATATATATATATATATATATATATATATATATATATATATATATATATATATATATATATATATATATATATATATATAAATATATATATATATATATATATATATATATATATATATATATATATATATATATATATATATATATATATATATATATATATATATATAACATCACCAATCACTATGTATAAATCGAAGTTGTTTTGTACATATGTGTGTATACTTTATTGACTGTCACCCTACAAAATAGAATCATACATATGTAAATGAAACACAAGAAAAATACTTACGAGGTCGCAGATAATGAAATGCGATTTTATTATGAAAGTCAAAATATAATTGCACTTGCAATGGACATATTTAACCAAATGTGTATTGAGAAATATTTGATAAATGTGCTCTTCATATCATAATTGGTCAATTGATTGTGGTGGTGGCTATCACCGAAGTAATTAATAAATGAATAGCAGGACTCAGTAGTCGCTGTCTTTGCTAATCCGAATCTGACAGCACTGGACATTGTCATGTTCATTTATATATAGAAATAAACCATTTTGCACCACTTGATAAGTATGTCTAAGAGATAGGGAGATACCATATTGGTTGCGAGTGCTGAGATACGAAAATGCGGATGGAAAATGTACCACGCTTTGACAGATAGTGGAGTGACTTCCCAAAGTGAAAGATATTAGATTGAAATCGATGGGAAATTGATAGTACACATTCGATCAGAGTTCAGTTTCTATCAATCAATCGATCCCGTCATCATAGACCAGTCCAATATACTGAATGACATTTATCCGATTAGGGGGCACCGTGTACTTTTCATTGGAATCAAAATTCTAGGTTGGATATTAGAAAATACCATCGAATTTTAGGATAAACTGAGTCATTTCTCGTTATACTTAACCCCCTACTACTTCTACAACCACTACTACTACTACTACTACTACTACTACTACTACTACTACTACTACGTATTCTTCAACTATTACTACTACTACTACTACTACTACTACTACTACTACTACTACTACTACTACTACTACTACTACTATTTTTTAGGTTCTTTCTCTCTTCATAACTATCTATCGACCTATCAATCTATATACCTATCTATCTTTCTATTTCCCTTATTTCTATTTTCCTCTATTATACGTGCATATATAATTCCCATGTTATTCTATGCCCGCATCCATACTGTATGTATTCTGATATATTTTCCTTGTTTCCTGTTTTGTTTCTGTTGATTGTTTACTTATAATTTCTATCTTGTATGAATTGTATTTTATGACTTTATGTCGAAGTCAATAAAGAACATACATAAATATAGTACCCCTGAGAGAATGTGGGAAAATACGTGCACTGGTGCCACCCGAAGGTTTTCTACCATTTGCCCTGCAGACAGAAGTTTTCTCGGAAACCAGTCCATCCCAGAAATACCTTGACCACACGCCCTGACCCACCACGGGACACGGAGGGAGAGGGGTCATATTCACTAAGAAATTCGCGGAAGAAAATCGTTTACCCCATTGGCGAAACATAAAACATGCAGATCACCATTAGCTTTCGAATCACTGGACACGTTTGCACACAGAACAAACTCCGTGTTGTCAGACTTTGTAAGTATTAAACCTTTTGGTATTGTGTCTTAACAACTTGAGACATGCTTCCAACGTCAATATGTTCAAATGAAAAATAATCTTAAAGGATATACTTTATTTCCCTTTATCTAACCATGCAATGATTTCTAGGTAATAACTCACTCAGTTATAATCTACCTTTCTAAAAGGTAAAGGTTGGTGACCCAAAATAGGGTGTATGTCCATTTACCATTGAGGTGTTAATATATGTTGGAAGCAAGAGAGTCTACATAGGAAAGAGTTTTACATCTTATTTTTTCCCAATGAATGATGAACAAATGATAATAGGAAATAGGCCCATAATAAGATTATTCATATCTAGTTTTTTTTAGAATTGGTCATTTTATTATAAACCTAAGATGGAGAGCACATTACGACAATGCAATAATATATTTTATGAATAGTGGGCTACCCAATATTTATTTTCATATGATATAATATCAGTAACATAGTATACAAATCTTACTTAATATATTGCCAAAAATAAACTACTCTTACATTACATCATTTTGTGGGATACATGACGTATCTCTGGGTTTCTCTTTAACACGTGGGCGCATGGATTCTGAAGATAAGCACCGTCTTACTAATACGTTTAAATCTTTCGATTGCATTAATGTGTGTCATTAATATCCCTTAGAAAGGGTGTTCAACAATGTAGCCTATCCTAGAAACGCCCCTGCTTAATGCATGCCCCGTCCACCCACGGGATGCCGTGCCGTGCCCAAATAACATCTGTCCCGACACCCGGGTTTCCAGGTATTGCACACCCACGCATCATGGCAGGTATAGGGTGTTTGTATAGTGTGCGTGAATGTAGGAGTGTCGAGGCAACATGAGGGGTAGTTATTACTGAAAACAAAAACTGTGACTTTTTATCTATGCAAGAAAGAAAAAAACACTTAAAATGTAAGCGGAATATAGTTTTTCAACTGGAGTGAAACGATCTCTCTCTCTCTCTCTCTCTCTCTCTCTCTCTCTCTCTCTCTCTCTCTCTCCCTCTCTCTCTCTCTCTCTCTCTCTCTCTCTCTCTCTCTCTCTCTCTCTCTCTCTCTCTCTCTCTCTCTCTCTCTCTCTCTCTCTCTCTCTCATACATGCATGTAGGCATACATATATACATACACACACATACTTAATTATGCATGTCTTGTTATCTTGGTGAAAAAGGATTTATACAAATATAGATAATTTAATTTATACTTATATATAAACATATAATTTCAACTGTCTTGGAGGATACAAAGTTGTATAACATTGGTACTTAAGTTCCTCCAGAAATTGTCGTCGGGCTCATAAATACTTGTAACAATAACTTTGGTATTGAGAATGATTTTACAAAGTATCTCAATGAATTCTATATCATGTTCCGAATAACATTTATTCGTCAAGTATGTTCCTGATATTCTTTGCCTGCGGAATTTCATAAAAGTAACTATCAGGCTGCTTTTGGGTGCTGTGAGCATTAATGGGTTAAAGAAGAATAAGGACCAACGTCAATTTGAAAATAGATGAACCATATAAGTAATAGAGGAACAATGTATTACAGACCCAACGCATTGTTAAGGTTTAAAAAAGTTTTCCCTTCCTTCGACGAATGATGATGCGGGTGGCGAGACAAACAAAAGACGTTTCCTGTTGTATAGAAATCATTCGGAGATTTATGTAATATCTGACTATCACAGGTGTCAGTGAATTGAATAGACTGCTGACAGATCGCTGATCCCAGGATTAGAAATAACTGAGGTGTGATTCACTATTGACCCATTTCCACCCACAGTTCCCGAAGTAGACGTACACATACGAGAATATCTTTCGTTAGAGTGTTAAGCTCAAAAAATAATTCGAGAAAAAATCTTCAATAAGACTGTAAGCATCAAATTATATCAAAATATTATAGAAATATTGTGTTATGGAAATGATATTTTTGTTTTTATTCGGCACTCCTCGGTCGTTTCGGCAGGGATGTTTGGGACACAATCACGCACGTGTGTGCAAAAATGCCAACCGCAAAACAGTTCAGGGCATGCGCACTAACACGGGTGTGGGCGTGGAAACTCCGCATGTTGTCCGGACGTTACCTGGGAATTTTCAGCAGGTAGATGAAGATAATGACTAGTATGCCACACCTTGGTACCAGACTGTCATTCTCAACCACGTGTCTTGGAATGAGACGGAACAGGCGCGAAACATCTGGCGGGCTATTAGATATTTATTAGATATAAGCGGCACTCCCCTCCGTTCAAGGAATTAGTGGTACTTTCCCCATGAGAGAGAGAGAGAGAGAGACAGAGAGAGAGAGACAGAGAGAGACAGAGACAGAGAGAGGGAGAGACAGAGACAGAGACAGAGAGAGACAGAGAGACAGAGAACACCAATGTCGGTAGTTTCGACAAATTTACCAAAAGTCACAGTGCTTGCTAGTGACGGTCATCAGATTAGTTCTACATTCTTCCGCCAGGTGAAAACGTCTCAAAGCGACATCTGGAGTTTGTTTTGAGAACGAAAATGGACCTTCCGAAGTCGGACGGTCTTGAGTTGTGCCAATTTCAATGACCTCGCATTTATCTTTGTAAAATATGGTTGTGTAGGGAGAAATCGACTTGTGGGTGGCTCTATAGACGGATGGACGGATTTAATTTGTGACACCTGGTTAAATTTGTGGTGTCAGTTAAATTCCAAGTATAATATCCTGCGACAGTTAGTTAATTGCATTGAGACGAAGGTGACGGACCCCATGACATGGGGTATTCTAAGCATACCGCTAGATCGGATGAAAAATATTACATGGAAATTCGCTCCAAGTAAATACTTTGAGTTTTTGCTGAAGTATGGATCTAAAATCCATATTAAGTATATGCCATTTTTGTATCTAATAAAATGTGTGCATACAATAGCATTCAGCTCGAACAAGGTTGGCGAGAGCTTTATCCATGAACTAAATTAGAAGTAAAAGTATTATTCAAAGTATTGGATCCGTCGACATAAAAAGGCATGGCACATATACTTTTACTATCTATGGCACTGTAAACATCTGCACAATTGTTATTAGAGCCTGATTAAATATATGAGCAAAGGACACTACTCAACTTCTATAGGTGCGTTTCTCACGTAAGTCATACTCATATAGAATTATCCATTGACTCAAGTAAAATCACAATTCATTATGTTAATTACACTTTTCACGTATTTGTCGTTTAGAATGTGTGAAATATTTGTATGCATACAGAACATTTGGTGACAGATCATTTAGTGCCTGTGCCCCAAAACTATGGAATCAGCTGGGAGTGTGGCAATCTTCAAACGACAACTGAAAACAAAGATGTATTTATCAAATAACTATGTGGATATCAACATCTATCCCTTGCCAATGAATGTAATGCGCCTTTGAGCATGTTTATATGGAAAGGATGCAATATCAAATGACAATATTGTTATTATATTATTATTATACATAGTCAATAAATATTTATTCATTGTATACAAGCTCGTTGATGGGATAGAGTATTGTTTCCTGCTTCGATCAATGAAATTGGACCATCTAGGAATCATATGGTTTTCGGGGATCACTGACGTATGTGATGTCTTGTTTCGAACACTAGTGCATTATGTAGAGGAAGGGTTATGTCATAACATGAGCTAACTGCTGCGTTCTGGTCCTCCGAAGTTTTTGATGACACCAGTCATAAACTTGTGACGCTTGAATGAGTGACTAAGAACAGTAATGGAGTGTATTAGTGTATAGTTTGTAGGACTGTCATTGACATCCATTTTTTTTTCGATTCGATCATTGACATTTTATTTTTCGATTCTGATTATTTCGATTCGATTTTGAAGAACTGCACTAATAGAATATTTTCACATGTTCCACACTATTTTTGTGGCTAGGATCCTAAGATTCTCACAATGCAAAGACAATGAAGGTTTTCTCAACAATTTTTGATTGAATACATGAGTTTCTCTTCAAAATTCTTATTAGCGTTGGCTAAAAATGGCGTAAAAGGCTGAAAAAATGTGTTTCGATTAATTGACATAATATTTTTTTCGATTAATTGGTAAAATTATTTCGATCGATCGATACTTGTCATATCAATGACAGTCCTAATAGTATGTACCGTAAAGTGTTAAAAGACAGATCCGGAATAGGCTAAGTTGCTTTATTTATTTGTAACTGAGATAGACCGTTTAAATCTATCATCTAGACGTAAGGTTGTTATTTTTAATTTTGTCTTAATGTTTTATCGTTCTATATATGTCAGAGATCCTATCTCTGCACATATTTATATGTTCAATTCCTTTATGTTTCTTTATCTTTATATATTTTCTGTTTTTATGATTTTGTAACTATGATTACAGTCAATAAAGATACATACATACATACATACAGTACATATACGTGGGTCACCGGCATTCACGTCATTTCCGTCTCCCTGAATAACTCTTTAGTGTTAGCTGTGCCGATAGATGGCGTTTCTATCGAATACTAACCGTATTTAGTGGAACAGGGCTGTTAAAGCTGCAGTCAAAGTAAATGGTTTCATCTCAGATGTTGAAATGGGCCAAACCAGATACACGAAGACAAAGATAAAACTTCCTGGTCCAAATAAAGAAGCATTTCATCTCTGTATAAATAATAGAACAGATTTTCAAAGCTCGTAGTTATTGAGGGCATTTAAAGGTAATGGATAGATAACGGAATATCATTCACTACATCCTTTTTGGAAAGACTCACCCGCTAATAATACATACATATTAGGAAGTTAGATGCTTGCATTGTGCTTTTGGTAACCAACTAGTTTTTCATATACTAGTATCCCAATAAGTTAGGCCTACGCAGTGGTTGCGGTGTCAGTGTTGCCCGGAGTAATCTGGCTAATGTATTTTTCCTCTAAAAGGTGGCAGCACGATACTTATTGCGCCGCGGCTGAGGTAGAACCTCTCCGACTGCATCAAGACGCGCACCAATCGAATACTTTAATTAAACCAACGGGTGAGTGGTATGAACGTGGGAGCATAGTCATTAAATAAACGTATTTAACTGCGGTCGATGTTGAAATAAGAACTCACGAAAAGCACCCAAAATTCCTACCGAACATCTGTGGTTGCTGCGATACTTCAAACGCTTCATTCAGGTGTACCATCTAGTGGTCAATAAAGTAATTAAACGAGGCAAGGGGAACCTGAACTGCATGCGAGTTCTGCCGATGATAGCACTACTTGTATACGAAACCCGTTGCATTTTTGTATGATTGAAATTACTGAGGGTTTTTAATGTGCTTATGGTGTCAAGACTCCACTGTATGTGTGAAATGTGTATCTTTTATGGATTTGACAGATAACTTATTTCGACTAACTGAATCCATGTATAGCTAACAGCGACTTCAGGTTAACGTTACTTCGACATCGGTGGTTTGCTATAACATCACCAACCCTGCCATACATATATATATATATATATATATATATATATATATATATATATATATATATATGTGTGTGTGTGTGTATATTTACATATCTGAAGAGGAGAGGGTGGTGGTCGAGGACTAAGTAGTACTACACTATGGGCCAATTATGTAAATGCTGAAAACCTTGTCTAAAGTAGGTCTACCCCAAAACGGATCCTTTTATCAACCTGAATAATACATGACTGCATTATAGGGATTGTAAGTACCGATTTCTAAAATATTGTTAGGCAGCTATCGAGTCTTTAGTTCAGATGACTTTCAACGAGTTGGCAACCGAGATATAACATCTAATCTATCCAACAAGTCCAAGAAATGCCATTGAAATCCTTTTAAGGAATGGCTCTACTCATTAGGAACACGTAATTCGGTCAAATATAACGGTATGTATTCGTCCGACCAAGGGAAACGTTACCAGTTGGGAACGGGGGAGATCTCGAACGATCTTCAGACTGACAACTTAGACGGAGCATTTCTTAACTAGGAAGTAACACGTTAAGTTGAGGGGGTAAAAGCGATGCAAGATTTCTTTCTCGGGACGTAGGAAAAGCAGGGAGATAGATGGAATATATGAACCGAATATTTGAGTGGAAATCGCAATGTCTCACGTGATCATATAATCGACTGTATATTCCATCAATCTTAGTCAACATAATGTAGGAAAATATAAAACGTAAAGAGTAGAAATAAGTTTCATAATATTTTATGTCATGTATAAGAAGTATCAAATACTCGTACAATATAGAATTTTCATCTTTCATAAATCGTATACAAAAACACTGTTTAACAGTGAAAGCACCCAGGGTTGTAGTAATTGTCAAGTCTCTGTATGTATGTACAAATATATTAACAAGGCCTATGTACAGCTCGTTTTGATCACAGTCGCAGCAGTAAGTTCAGAACCAATGGTATTTTTTAGTATTTACCATGGTCTCCATACGGACTCCTCTTTCCTCATAGGGGAGGTAGATGCGGTAAAAAGGGGGAATTGTCCACAGGTAGTAGGAAATGGTGGGCTGATTTTGCTCACGACGGGTGCCTCGAAGATTTTGGAAGTGTTCTTTTGGTGGTTTACGGTAACAGTTTGCACTGGTGACGTAGATGGTGCGGGACTGACCGATACGATGCTGGATGGAGAGTTTGTGTATACTGGAATTGCAAGTCCCGAGTTTTGAGCGAGAGAAACTGCTTGGCTTGGGAGCAAAAATGCTACTTGACCAGTGGGTAGTGTGGTAGGTACAAGTTTCACGGCTCCGTTTACTCTAGAATTGTCCAATGAAGATGTGTTGTTATTCACTGCGAAATGTGCTTGGCTGACTGCGGGGCTGGTATTTTGGCGCGCGCTGACTGGTATAAGCACTGGCGTGTTGGACGTTGGGTAGGACGGACTCGTGGCGGGAATCTGCACGTGGATTGGCTGAGTCGTTGTCGTCTGGTGGTGCTGCGGTTGAGATCTGGCCTCAGTTTCGCTTGAAGCAGACGATCGCTGCATGCAGCCCGCCAAGTGCGACATGAGGCGAGATTGGAGATCGGCGTCGAGTCCTGGCATGCCGCCAAGGCAACGGGTAACTTCGGTGGCGCACTCGTTGAACCCGGCACGGTACTTGTTGATGACGTCAGGATGTGTGTTGACGGCTGAGGTGTACTGTTGACGCTGTACATTTCTCAAGTGCTTGACGGTCATCTCCAAAATGTCGGCTTTCTCGAGTTTGGAATATTGTGAGCTCTGGAAAAATAATAAGGGTGGACATAAGTATACATGTTCAGGTTGTTGACAACGGGCACATGGATATAGAAGTAGGATCTATAAATAGATTACGGCTGAAGATGTACGTAGGTGTTCTTAAAACCGTACCTTTCCGAATATAAATAAAACTGACGCTACATCGCTGTCACGAAGTATATATAAATAAAGACCGAATAACACTGAAGTCATGGAGTCAATTGAAGGTTGTGGTAACAAGCCAAGAAGCTCGAGTAGTTCATTTAAAATCTCGTGACGCTGACAGACGAAGAACGTTCAAGATGGTCACGCGATTAAAATCATAACATCGCGACAAGTTAACAAACTTTTAACAACAATTTTGAAAATTGAAGACTGACTAATCAGAATGAAAGTTACGAATTGACACCTTTGCTAAGAAGCATAAACTAATAATTAATCATTTCATAACAGGGATTTTTGGTAAGTTGAAGTCATGAAAGGATACTTACATCTTTTTTCATTGCTTCCAAGACGAGGCATTTGAGATCTGTCAGGCAGTCATTGATTCTGGCCCGGCGACGTTTCTCCATAAGAGGTTTGTTGCTCTGGAAAAATAAGAAGGGCAAGATAAGTTTCATGTACATTGTAATCAAAATCAAAATCATAGAACGAGTTGGTAATTATCATCCATTCTAACATTAGTAACTATTAAACTTAGATGTGGTAAACAAAATGAAGGTAAACGAAATGCAGTTAACGATCTATATAAATAGCATAAGGTGGGAGTAGACCGAACCTATAAAGTAAACCATCTTTAAATGTCGATTTCAAATTTGGTACTGTACTGAGAACGGTGCATGAAATCTATTTAACCCGATTCCCTTAAAGCTATGCCTTTAAATAATTAAAGACAAAGCGGTATGATAAGTGATGTAGATTCTTACCTTGCGAGCTTGTGATGCAGAGCATTGAAGGGTGGATGAGGCTTTCTGTGCCATAGTGGTTTGTTGTGGTAAAGGTATATCCAGGTATAGCTATCTGAGCGAGCAGGTATGTCTAGGTATGTCTCGTGTGAAGCCGTGTGTTCAGGTATGCCAGAGAGTGGCAGAGCACAGGTATTTATAGGCAGCGACACATGCCAGGGTTAAGGTGTACAGGTATTTACCCGTACCTTTCCCACGCTCGGATATCTGCACTCTCGACCAATCAGCGCGCGCGGAGTGCCACGCACAGGTTTGCTCTCGCGGATGCTCGGCGCTGATTGGTCGGCGGCGGGTGACCTGTCAATCACCGGGTGAAATTGACATGACGGTCGAGCGCGCACGTGCCGTCGCCTTTGTCCAGGTGGGCTTTTTTCAGTGTGGGAAAACTCCGCCCCCGTGGACCAGGCCCAAGACGCACATAAACAGTCCATTGTTATGTAAACAAGAGGAGAGATAAGAAATACCAGCCAACAATAGGTGGGAGCCGAGACCGAACCGCAACATGTACCACCGTATGTCAAATTCTTTAAGGAGTCACCCTTCAGGTATTTGCAGTCTTTCAAGCGTCCGTGGGAAAGTGCTCCGAGGAAGGGGTAGCCGGCCACGTGCGACAGGTGCGATGGACTGGGGTTCTTTACTCATCCAGAAAGCGGGGGCTAGCCGGTAGACACCACGGACCGTACTATGTATAGTGGCCGAATTTTACTCCCATAAGTCGCGCATATTATACGGCAAGAAGACAGTCACCTTCGCATTCAGTATAGGTCTGCCCTTTGGGGTTACGTATTCATACTCCGGGGCCGGTCTTAATTATCATTAATTAAGATCGAGTATTCGTTAACCCCACATTCCTGACTTAGATACTCGATGGTTCATCTAAATGTTCCCACGTGCGACCAGGTGTGCCATCCACGTTCCGATAGCGCGTGCTAGGCCAATCTGGCCCGGTAAGCAGGATAATTAAATAAATCTCCCCTTAGATCGACTCGCCAGTCAACCATGGGTGGCGTTGGGACGCCAGCGCACGGACCCCGAATATATGTTTTGATAGAAATTTGTAATTTAAGGTGCATTCCCCAAATTCCACGGCTGATCTAACGGAGGGGGTAAAGTGACAGCTTTTAGCACCTGGTCGGGTCTGAGGGGTCGGGCATGCATTTTCCCAGCCTAAATATGACACGCATTGTGCGTGTGTTGCCCATGATTTTGAACGTGCAGGCATGCACTGACGCTTCACCGCACAACCCTAGTGCCTAGATCGCAGGCTGCCATGTACATTTCAAAACTGCATGCATGAGTGTATGCTTTATTTTTATAAACTATATAGAATATATCGGGAATATAGAATTTTCCAGATAATCAATATAAAGCAATGGACATTTCAAAACTGCATGCATGTGTGTGGGTGCTTTTTATAATAATAATGATAATAATTGATATTTGATATAGCGCCCTTTCCACCAATAATGTTCAAAAGTTTTTTATGAACCTTTATGAAATATATCGGGACTATAAAGTAGTTTCCAGAAAAACGATATAGAGCAATGGATATTTCAAAACTGCATGTATGTACGTGTATGCATTTTTATAAGCTATTATAAAAGATATCGGGAATACACAATAGTTTCTAGAAAAAAACTATATAAAGCAATGGCACACAATATGCGATGTCTTGCACGCTGCAATGGATATTTCAAAACTGCATGTATGTGTGTATGCTCTTTTTATAAACGTATATGAAATGTATCTTTTCCATAAAAACTATATATAGCAATGGTACACAATATATGATGTCATGCAGGGTGCATGCAATGGTGCATTATAAGATCAGATGTTTTTCAGGTTTTCTTTTTACCAGGCACCCATTGGTCAAGGTGGTCACTGGCTTCAGGTCATGGACAGTTCAACACTGGGCCGGTTGGTCATCTCAGAGGGAATGGTAACTTGTCAATGTACAACGTGCCCTAAAAGGTCTCGTCAGTGTTCTAAATAACAAGCTTGCTCATACCACGCTGGGTACATATACGGATATGCTACAAAGCTTATAAAGTGCTCTTGATATTTTATAATGGAAACAGCGCTATGTAAGTTAATATTATTAGTATTATTATCACTATTAGGACAACACTTTGTTTTTGTAAGACATAAACACAAGAAAATATCCTAACATAGATAATATAAAATATAATAATGATAAATAGCAGATTTCATAATTTACAATAAAGGTTTTTAAAAATGCATTTAAGTGTGTCATTCTTATTTTGTATCCCTCATTGCCAATCCTGAATAATATATTTCATTGCGATATACTCTTATCTATTAGACCGGCTGGCTGCGCGCGGAGCATGTTTGTGACGTCACGGCCATGACCAGGTAGAGGCGACCTTCACTCCTGAGAGGTCTGTGTTTAGATAGCATCTGTGGCAGGCGGGTGGCACATAGCGTTGTCTCTATGTCAGAATAGCGCTACTGTTACCGGTAGCGTCCCTGTCCTTGTATCAAAAGATTTCTATGGCACTGACACCACTTTAGCGGTGAGGTGTCACTTTTTTCCTTTCATAACGAGAAAAATTAAATCCTAGAGGTATGCATAAAAGCGTAGCATCAATGTTTTGTTAGGGATTACCTGACACGAGTCGTGGATTGTTCTGGATTAATTGAGATTAAGAAATGATATTGCATTGTTTAGACAGGCCTGTTGACACGGCATACGCGCATGCCTGTTGGCCGCATGACGTTTTGTTGTAATATTTGATAAGCGATTAATATCGGAGCCGGAACTCGAATGTCAATTAATTGAGTGTGGCATTATTTGCATACTTCGACAATTTAAATATGTAAATTTGTTTAAGTTGAGTGGCACTTTCCTGGCATGTTGAGGAATGCAGATGCGGAAGGTGTACATTTCAATACATTAAATGTTTACCTTTTAATATCAGAATGCATGCATATATTAACGTCAAATTTGGATATTGTTGTTTAATCGCTGCATTTCTCAGGTGGTAATCTAACAGGTAAGAAGAGTGAACTGTGCCCAATCGACCGTGTGTGCCTTAACTGTATTCATCTTACACACACGCATATATATATATATATATATATATATATATATATATATATATATATATATATATATATATATATATATATATATATATATATATAAGTGAAATTTGGGAATTGTTCTTTAATCACTGCATCCCTAGGGTGGTAATCTAACAGGTAAGGGAAGTGAGCTGTGCCCGATCGACCGTGTGTGCTTTAACGTTATCCAGAGAAAATCCGATATAAGGTGATAGGAGGGGAAATGAAAGGAATGGAAAGTAGTATGAAGCTAGTGGCGCTGGGCGCAACACAGCGCAAAGGTTAGGGAGGTATGGCAGAGGAATGGATCCGTGCGTCAAAATATGTAGGCCGGATCCATGTCTCAAGGGCAATGGATATAGATGTATTAGTTATATGAGGAATATGGGTAGTGAGGAAAAGCAAATTAGTGATCGTGTAAATATTTAAAGCTATGTTCACCTGGGAAAAAAGGTCTGATTTGGAAAATATTTGTTACTGAAATACCATAAAGGTGAGAATATGGGGAATTCAAAAACATTAATCAGAATTTGCCCCCCCCCCCTCCCCCAATATGATACTGACCACCTCTGGGTCATGGACTATTATGATGTATTCAGTTCAAAAGCAATCTCTGTGTGTTTCTCATAACTGGGAATTTGTCATCATGCTGCAAGTGTGATCTGCTACATAAAATTAAAGTTATTTCATAATCATACTTGTATGGTTATCAATTTGCCAACACCTGTAAAATATGATAGCCCACTCCTAAACTAATAAACTAATCTGACCCCTGGTGGCCAGGATTGGAACCGCATTTGATTTTGGATGGTTGAATGTTAACAGGTATGAATTATATAACTTGGTCAGAAATCTTCAGATTAGCTACTGATTTGCCAACTTTCAAAAATCATCCACAATTCCTCAAGAATAAATTCATTTTCTAGCCAAGAGCCAAGAATTTCATAATATGCTGAACATAGTAAGTATTTGATCTTGAAAGATCACACAATGTCTGGAAAGATCACACAATGTAAATGTTGTTGATGACGACATTTTCAGTTCCAAAGCTATCTGCGTGTTTTTTAAAACTGTGTGAATATTATCATGCAGCAATTGTGATCTGCTAAAATTAAAGTTATCCTATTAACATATGTTTCCATGATTACCAACTCTAAAGGCCCGCTCCTTAAAGGGCAAATGCACCATCAGAAAGATTTGGGTTCAAAATGATCTTTTACATGTCACCTTTCAAATAAGACCTCCTCTGAACCTGTCCTCTTCAGCACTACCCAGTTATAGCTTACAGAAGTTCAGCCAGCAACAGTCCTGAGACAGCTATACAGGGCCTCCATGCATCCCAAGATGCACTCTGTTTTTGACACCTTCTAAGCACCAGCCTGTGTCACTACTCACTAGTGCTTCAGAGATAGCAGTAGCAGAGAAGCCAGCATGGCTTTCCCTTTCTTGCTAATTTTTATTCCTGGCTCATCCCTGATCACAATTTTTGGAAGCAAATAAAACTTCAAGAAGTTAAACTTACATAGTATGGCAGAATTGAGCAATTCAGGAATTTGGAGGAATGGAAATATCTGACTCACCTAGGGAACTTCTCCCTTAGACCCACATGATCCTTTACTCAATGGTGCCAGGTTCTTTACTCAAAGATAGCATCTTGATAACAGGAAGTGAAGGAATACACATACTAATAAGCCTACACTATTCCCATGAGTAACTGCTAACTGACACAAGCGTTGCAATTTCCTGTAAGTGATTAGCACAAACTGATTTCATAGCAATTAGGAAGTAATGGTTTCTACCCAACAATAAGCTACAAATCAAAGACAAGCCACATAGTATAACTTCCAAGGATTGTTGGAATATACAATAGGAAATTAAAGAAGTTCAATCTTTGGGAATTGTGACTACTCATTGAAAGCCAGCAATGAAAATCTAAGCAGGAAAGGGGAGCCCAGCCCCCTATTACTGCTATCTCTTAAGCACTAGTGACACAGGCTGGTGCTAAGAAGGTGTCAAAAACAGAGTGCATATTGGGATGCATGGAGGCCCTGTATAGCTGCCTCAGGACTGTTGCTTGCTGAACTTCTGTAAGCTATAACTGAGTAGTGCTGAAGAGGACAGGTTCGGGGGAGGTCTTATTTGAAAGGTGACATGTATACGCTCATTTTGAACATAAATCATTCTGATGGTGCATTTGCCCTTTAAGCAAAAGTACTAACCTGGCCCCTCCCAGAATTGGAACTAAACAAAATGAAACCAAAAGACGTCGCAGTAACCGCCTGATAAGTGATATATCCTGATTTTGGATTGTTGAATGCTGACGGGTATGCCAACGTACGTGCACAATATCAATTGAAGAATTCATAACACACACGTACCATGATTTAAGAACTTATGGCCAGTTTAGCGATATTCTCAGAATGAGGCATCTCCGTAGTTTAATAGTATGCCGTAGGTGTACGTCCTATACATATTTCGCTGTCTCGCTATGCGCGGAATTACAGTAAAGTTGTTCCCCTTTTTCGACATATTAGCTAAAAGATCACGGGCGCGAAAATATGCCAAAAATTTTCCCATATATAAGCTTCAGACAATGTTTCAATCGCACGCATGACTTGATTTTTTGGCCGCTCAGTTTCATCAATAAACTCCTACCATAAACCGTTATTGACGACGAATTTGTAATCGTCGATTCTCCCTATTACCTAGTAATATCCCATCTGGGCGAATGGGAGAATGCTGAACCTATTAAGCCCTACGGGCAGTGACGTGCTTGGGCACTTTGAATCCCGACTCGGTCCAGTGTTAGATAACATACCACATGAGGGCAATACGCTTCTGAGTGTTGGGATGGGAGATATCAATATATAAAGAACTGTGATAGTTCGAAATTCATTCTCCGTTTCTCACCCTAAAAGTTAGATTAGAAATCACATTAATTATATGGACTTTCAAACTAGTCCTTGGTACACATGTTATACAAAAATTGTATTGGATTGCATGGATTTGTTCCAATAAAAGCATGGCCAGAATTTTATCTGTATATACTAGTATTTGTATGTATGATCTATATATATTTTATCCGATTTGGAGTGCCCTCTCTAGGAAATGCTTAGAAATGTCCAAACATCAACCACATCCATCGTTGGGTGTGTGGCTAAACTTTTTTCTTACACGTACTCTTCCAGAAGTGGTGTGATTTGTTTAGAAGTAACACGCGTTTAACCTAATTCAATAATTCCTCCCTAACAACCATATATTCCACATATTTGTACCTAGTATATATATATATATATATATATATATATATATATATATATACATATATATATATATATATATATATATATATATATATATATATATATATATATATATAAACATATATATATATATATATATATATATATATATATATATATATATATATATATATATATATATATATATATATATATATATATATATATATATATATATATATATATACAATTAAACACACTAGGAGGTCGACTGAGGCATTTGGGTATGAGCGTGTGACCTGTCAAGCAACACGTGTGTGTAGAGGGCGCCACGTGTACTGTTCGCTCAAGCAAAACAAGGCATAAAGGTGGCCTTAGCGGACTTCAAAGGGTTGGTCACTTAAACCTGATCCCCTTTTGCTCGAGCCCCATATTGTTCCCGTCCCTTCCCCCAATAAATCCCTTCCTAACACTTCCAAGATTAGATTCTTCTGGCAACCCTTCCTCTTTTCATACATAGAATTGTACACTTATGTGCATAAGTATAGTGGGGGTAGTTGTGGATGTCTGGTCTATATAATGTAGCAGATTTTATAGTTTGTCGGATCGTTTGATAAGATTATATTCCAGAGTGTTTCTTTAGTACCTTATGTATTGGCTCATTCAAGTTTTTAGTGGGAGCTCTTCTTGGTTAAATCATCGTTGAAGAGTTGAAAGAAACCGTAAGGGGATTACATTTCCAAGGGGCTCGTATCAACTTGATTTTCCTCCGCGCTTGCAACTCAACCGGAAGATGGAATTTCTCCTTCCGCTGAATCGGAGAATTTCCTCATTTGAGAGACAAACGTAGAATAAACAAGAGGGGTAAAAGAAAGGGGCATCCGGGGGATGAGCCCCCTATGTCTGGGGGTAAGCCAATTGTGTTCATAGGGTGGAATAAGCCTTGTGAGAATGAGGGGTACAGTACTGTAGTTCAGCCCACCAGTAAAGATATGCAGCGACCTGTATACTAATCATATCATGTGCGAGTAAGCATTAGATAATAGGTACCCTCCGCCGTAGGGTCCGGAAGAAAAATCTTGTCGGTACATAAAATAAAATGGCTTTCCATTATTGATTTTAAGACCTCAGTCGCGGATATAGGGGGTCAGGGGGTATGCTGATTCCCCCCTTTATTTTACCTTAAACCCTCTCCAATACAGAACGTATTCCTCACACATAATTCCAGGATCCGCCCCTGTAGTTCTACTAAGAATCCATCCTCCGCACAGTTGATCCTATAAGTTAAGTGGTATTTTTTCTACGTCAAGTGTTTGAAGGTAATCATGCTTATAAGTGAAATTGTCCTAGTCACAAGCACACTTGAAATCATGCAAATACATGATACACTTTGATGTATTGATGTATCTAGTGAAATGCATTTCTGTGACATGTACATGAGAATCAATTTTAACTGGAAACCTATGACGACGTAGTTTAACATCTATGTATTCTATCCTACGCCATACGCTGGCAGAAACCGCAACTTTCAATGGGAATTGACCACTATCTTTCTTCCACAACACGAGGAAATAATATACGTGCGTTTAATCCGGCTAAAGGTGCTGTCACATACCTCATGATATATGATTTAAGTCCTAAATTTCGTGCGTCACATCGGTCTGATAAAGTTCAACAAAATAAGCAAGTAGTAGCTAGCGGATAGACTGCAGTACTGTGTACATTACTAGTGCTAAGTAATACACACTCGCCAACTACTAGTAATTTCTTCTCGTACATAAAGATTCAGTTCTTTCAAAAAGCTGCCAAAGTCTACACATTTCGTGATTGTATAGATTGTTTGGCTCTAAACACCACTGGTATTGTACACAAAAGTGATATAAATGTCACTGCCAATTATGCCTTTAAAATGCAAATTTCTATTCAACTTTTAACCCCATTTGTGTAAGGGTATTAACACTATTGTATGACATTATGTAGATGGCGCTTTCTTATAACACAAAGGGGTGATCGCCTGCATTCATGCAAATGCCTGTTTTGATGCAAATGTCATTCAAGCAACGTCTTTATATTCCAAATTAAGATTGCAATGAGACACGAATGCGATTAGCAACAATTGGCAGCGTTTAACGTACATTAGCTAAGTAAATATGAAGAGGTGAATATGTAAATTCCAAATCTCCGATTGACATTTTATTCAGCTTAATCTCTCGTGGCGTTTCTCAGTGTGACTTGGCGCTCGGCGTGGGAATGATTGCAGATATAAGGTTATTTGCGACATATGTGGAAGACACACACGCACCAAAACCTACCTACCTATTTAAATACATACATACATACATACATACATACATACATAAATACAAACATACTTACCTACCTACCTACATATCTACCTACCTACACACATACACACACCTGAAAACCGAACCTATTCAACCATGAAGATAACACTACATCTGTGATAAATAGTAGGTTTGCAAAAATACTACTTACAGTGACAAATGTATGTACAGTGTATCGCAAAAGAGCACGAGGACAGCTGGTATCCATACAGACAAAGATGACACTATGTATATATATATATATATATATATATATATATATATATATATATATATATATATAATATATATATATATATATATATATATATATATATATATATATATATGTATATATATATATATATATATATATATACATATTAGCCAAAAAGGTATATGCGGAAGAAAAGGTAACAGGTGGGCGGGCGACATAGATAAGGGGAAGGTATGTCTGGAGATTCCAATACGTATGCATCAATATGTCCTGGCATGCTAAATGCCAACTACTTTTCCATTAGAAAACTTTCCAATTTTCCACAAGCAGCTAATTAAGTCCCGCGTCCCCTCCCTGCTCGCATTCATTCCTCATTTTCAGCACCCTAATTAAGTACCTCTCATAGTCATAGCATCATTAATTGTGCATCTCATTTGCACTGACACGTCACGGAAGGGCAGCCCCAGCCTGCCAGGTACCCTTAGTGACGCGACCCCTTTCTGCCCTCGGGGTACGTGCCGACGCTGGGTATAGCAGGAGGAGGGGGTGGGGGCAATGATTTAACATGTATCAGTCTGACACTAATGGAATGCGCATCACTGACACTCAAAACATCATTAGTTTTGTCTAGCGTTTATTGTTGATAGTTTTCCCCAGCCACAATTGAAAAGCTTGGCGAGGGTAGAAGAAAGCTTCGAGGACAGGTGGACGAATGTCTATGTATTCATTTAAGAAAATAAAATAAAGTGGCAGGAGCTAATTTAGTAGATGGTAGAGTTTGGGTGTTTGGGTATGGGTATGGACGGGGCAGGGTGGGTGTGTTTCTATTATCTAATACAGGTGGAAATAATGGGGTTGGTGGTACAATGGGAAATGGCAACCCGGGTGATAATAATTATCATTGTCATCCTCCCATTCCGACTGACCGTACTTCATTGAGGGTATACCTGCTGACAGCTTGCATCATGGTAATAATACAGGGGGTACTCAACTAGCATTTATACCTAGCACAGATTCCTCTTAAATGGGCTGTCAAAACATTCAATCACCTGCTCCCATCCCCCACCCCAATCTCCCAGCAATTATTCACTCTTTTCCCCCTTATACTAATCCCCATACCTACCCTTTTCCCAGAACATTCCTACACACATTATTATACATCACACCTGGAGCTTTTGAAATTAACTAACTCCTATTTAAGATGAAAATTATTTCTAAAACTAGATATCCTAAATGGACTTCTATATATATTGTGTCTAGTTTCTAGTTATTCTGAAAGTTTTTGGTTGCTGACACCGATACGATATTAGCCAGACGTATGACTTATTTTATGCCATTATCCATAATTGCAAATAGGGGGTATTATAAAGAGTTTTATTCTGTGCAGTTAACGGGTACCCCCAGTCAATACACAACACAATGAGCACAGCCGAAAATGCAAACATATACAAACTATCGGCCGTCGTAAAGCAGGTTTAGATACCTACAAACAAACTAAAATACAAACAAACAAAAATATGTACATATATACATACATGCTTACACACATACATACATGCATACATACATACATACATACAAAGATTTATAATTTTCAAATATTCATCGAGAAAATATTTCCTAATTAACTATTGAAGCTAAATGAAGATAATAACAATTATTTCAAACGTTCCGAATCTTGATATCAGAGATGTAAAATAGCATGTTTACGTAGGACAGCTTTTCAGTTCCCATAGTTTAACGGACTTGAAACATTTTGATATCTCACTCTTTGAACTTGAACGTCCACGGCTATCTGTTAACTTACATTCCAGTGTCTTGTATTGAAATCTGATTACAACTGGAATGTTACAAGTGACAAAGTTCCACAATGGCGTTTTGCATAAAGCTATTCGTTTGGGACCGAGTGACAACATTTGACCATCTGCTCTCCAGCGAAATCCTGAACAATCCATGGGAAAGTTGAACAACCCTAATAGTTGTCAACACCCGGGTATAAGGGGTAGAGTTGGCACACCTGGATGGATGGATACCCGGGTAGTACCTAAACCCCCATTCTAATGGAATAAAATGATAGATGCCACCTTTGTTTGCGTTCACATCCTTCAAGCTCTTGAAGGCAGCACTCCTTGCATAGCTTCCATTAAAATCCTGACTCCAATTTTATAAATGGGCCGGGGGTGCTTGAGATATCTATCTTATTGTGATTTTGATCAGATAATCCCCGGGATGGATGCCTGGTCACGGAGCTCGAGTCTGACCAGTGTCCGAAATGTCAGAGGGGACCATGGGGGGGGGGGGGGGGGGGGATCTATCCAACTGTTGACGGGGTGTACTCTAAAAAGGGGGGGGGGTATAACAGATACATACTTAGCAGTTGGGCTGAAAAGCAACCCTTAAGAGATATTTTTCACATATAATTAAGGTTACTAGCTGCAGAGGTCAAACTCTACACATATCATTTGCAGTCATTTTGAATAAATACTGAAAGTGGGCTGAGTTTATGCTGTATCAGCATACCCTTAAATTGGTAGGGTAGGGGTAGGTCTGTGGATTAGTATAGGGGAGAAGGACTTCATTTCTAAGTGGTTCAAGGTTTAAAATGCAGTAAATTTCAAGACATCCATCACTTTTGAGATGTGTTCTACACCTCTAGCATAGTGTACACTCATTGGGCAGTGCCTGAAAACCACATCATCGTCTACATGTGTTATAGATAACAAAAACATACCCTATGCATAATGCTGCAATATGATGAGAAATGTGCACTCATTTTTATGTATTGCGTTGAAAAAGAGATGAATAAAATACCATCATATATGTGTTGTAAAAAGAAAGACAATAAGACCACTACCTTAACTTTACAAAATACAGGAACATTAACATTATATACCATTTCCTAATTCCATACTTTCCAAGAACAGGCATTTTCTGTATCTTATGGGCGAAATCATTATTTTACCCTTTAGTTTATCTTAGATGGATTCGAATAGCACATTCGTGATTTTATGTGCACGCCTGGTACAGAAACAATAAGAAACATTACTCGTTTTTACAAAAATCTAAAAGAATCTCAACTGTACTAAAAATGAACAGAACACATTCCCTCAATTACGACAGTACCCTGTTGCATTTGTGGGAGTAGTACCCCTCTCTCAACCCCTATACCAAGTGTCCCCCAGTGTCACAGCCAGGATTGTCCGGCATTGAGTGACAGTAAGATGCGTGGACAATACTGGCTCAAGTAGGTGTGGAGAGGTCCGTGTCATAGGCCACTATCGGTTACACAAACCTCGACAGATTTAATCAAACTCATCGCGTCGGCTTTAAGAATTAAGTTCCATTGGCATATATGGGTCTTTAAGTGAGGGTATTTAGGAAGAATTCCAGATGCCATTGCATTTGTGCGGGTGAACACAGTTTTATATATTGCTGTTCCCATTTTTTGAAATAACCTCTATACCATCAATTCGAATCTGCTATATCTATTGTTTAATAAAAATATAAAGCAATGAGTAGTGTTTAAAAACAAGTGTCGTTCACACACACACACACACACACACACACACACACACACACACACACATATATATATATATATATATATATATATATATATATATATATATATATATATATATATATATATATATATATATATATATATATAATTATATATATATATATATACATATACATATATTTATATATATATATATATATATATATATATATATATATATATATATATGTATATATATATATATATATATATATATATATATATATATATATATATATATATATATATATATATATATATATATATATATATATATATATATATATATATATATATATATATATATATATATATGAAAATCCATACGTATCATATACAAGGGAAACCCGCTCTGGCTATATATTTATAGTTTAGCACACCTTAGAATACTATGAATTTCTTTAGTGATATGAATGACTGATAGGAAATTCCGAGACATGATATCAAGAACTAATGCTCTACATAACCTTACACACGTCAGTTGTGTTTTGACGCGAGGGAATGCGTGCTCTCGCCCATACCTCACATGCTTAGACCCCGTGCAGTCATGCGTGTCAACCCCGCACACTCAATAAAACAGGTGACAAGTGCCACTCTTTTACCACTTTTTTCACAAAAGAGAACCCAGCGCTCCCCATTAAAACAACGCTACCCCTCACTGTCAGTCGTCTGTAATACAATTACTTGTGTGTAACCATGCATATCATTTGCATGTTAATTAACCACCAGCAGCAGGTGTATTACATGCCACGCTCAAGTCAGCGAACCCCAACCTTGGGGTTTCTATCTCTCTTGTGCATGTGATTTGCATATTAATGAGGTACTCGGACGTACCACTCGAGGTGTCACGCTACACCCAAGCCACTATAACTGTCATGCCGATAGATACACTGAAGTGGGTGATAGTCATGATTAATTTGCATATTAATGAGTTATCACTGACACACAGGTGCATCACATGTCAGGGTGGGGGAATTCCGAGACTGGTGGTCGGGGTGCAATTAATTACCCTAAATAACTAACCCCCCTGACCCCCACGTGGGTCACCGCAGCATCATATTTGTTATTATGAATCTTTTACCTGTGCCCGGGAGGGTTGGAACAAAGGGTGGCAGGGTATCGTGCGTGGGGGTGTCGCGGTGGGTTAGTGTCAGGGTATCGGATGTCAACACCCTGCCCGGCCCAGAAGGCTTTATAAGACACCCGAGGGCGGACACTTAATTAAGCACCCCTGCCGCAATACAGCAGCCACGCCAAGCCATCCCTCATAATTTATCTTTTAATACCTGAATACATAGAATAAATTGTCCCCGAGCTGTCTTTTTAGAAAAAATATAGAAAACGTAAGAGGGACGTTCTGTCTGGGGTTAGTCATTTAACAATTAAGCAGTTGACAGTTTTGCGCCAATTCCGTGCGTTTGGTTTGTGACCTATAGAAAAAAATATAGAAAACGTATGAGGAACGTTCTGCTTGGGGTTAGTCATTAAACAATTAAGCAGTTGTCAAGTTTGCGCCAATTCTGTGCGTCTGGTTGGTGACCTTATAGTTCATAACGTCATTGTCTATACATATACAGTTAAGAATCTAACCTTTCTGACAGAAAAATGATGAATTTGGTAAACTTAGAACTTATAAGTGTGTAAGTTATTCTAACATGATAAAGAATTGAACATTTAAATATGTACTGCAATATTAACATTTAAAGTTTATGAGCTAACCCTGCAATGGCAATCTCGGCCACGGTTTCATCAAAAGATGCCAAATAGTTATATCATCATGTGCCAAAATGCCTTATTGGAAGTGTGGAAGTAGAAAAAGAATGTCTATGAAGCGCATATACTATTAAACTCAATGTTTCTATTTAACAACCAAGACGGTAAATATGCGCGTGTTTATATCATCCTAGTGAAAATATACACATTTAAATCTCTGAGAGAGAGAGAGAGAGAGAGAGAGAGAGAGAGAGAGAGAGAGAGAGAGAGAGAGAGAGAGAGAGAGAGAGAGTCCGCATTCCTCAATTTATAGGCTTTAATCGGTGCAGATTTAAGCCTATCAAAACAAGTGTTGGATTAGTTATCTTTGATAAGGTATAGATGGACAAAGGGTAAAGGTACAGGTTGATTTAGTTCAGGGTAGCCTATCATTTACCATTGCCCTTTTGGTCATTAAGCCTAAGTGGTCTTGGACTTTACAGTATCATAGTACCTTAGATGTTTTTATTTATCTAGAAGATAGAACATGCACGGACAAGTTTCAATAGGGCCTCTTATCAAAAAGGTACGTTCCCCGGACGCTTTGAATAAAAAACAAACAAAAAAGTCTGCACTATACGTATAACTTACGTATGAATATCACCCCAGCCTCTCAAGTGAATACGTATACTAGTAGGCTATTGACGTTGTGCGGCACATTTATATTTACTCAATAAGTCAATGTTTAGGTTTAAGGTTCATATGAGTATAGAAACATATTAGGCTGTACGAAAAATAAACCACCTGCCACTGAAGGCTTCGACAGCATTCTAGGTTACTGGAGGAAAAATAAAAACAAAAACACCCTCACATATACGAAACCACATACGTGACAGGCAGACAAATGTCCAAAATCCTTTTTGGAAAACGTGCGAATTTTTTTTTTTGCCATTCACTTATGCTCTTTCGTACATACAATCACACACTTAGTAGTAGTAGTTAGATTGCTTTAGTATATATCATATTTATATATACTTCCTTCCCTTTTTCTTAAAATCTTGATAGCCTTGACACATTAAAAACCTGGCAGCAAAAAAGACATAGCATAACATAAGGTACATCGACCACCTGGCAATATCATATCGTGTCATTTTGACAGGTGACACCCACGCGCATGCGTCACTCACGCGTATATTGAAATTAATAGGAAGTGTCAGTTTACGTACTACATTAATAAATGTCAAAAGTGCATATTTGATAACTCCAAACATTACGAATATATCCAACATTTGTGGACTTTCAATACTCATAACTCGGCCAGCTTTGTTGAAGCCATCTTTCTTGTGTATAAATCTTTACTTTCTCTGACAATTATTTCATTTTTGTATATTTTTTGCATGCATCTTTTCTAACCATTAGTTACAGTCAATAAAGGATATATAAATATGGAAATAGGTATCATTAAATCTCCTCAATGTCGTTCATAAGGGTAACACATGGTGTCCATAAAATACCCTTTATATGATGTCCATGCTGTGTATTCTGAATAATGGTAGCAGTAAAAATCTTGTGGTGTGTTTTTACAACCTTGCATGATGCGCGTGAGAGGACCGTGCAAATTCGCAATCTGGGAGACCAAGAAATAAAATCATACTATTTATGGAAATGTCGACGCATATATCTGGTTAACGTGCTACGGAGTCTCATTTAATGCTCCCCATATAACTTCTAATAGCCTTTTTATGAGTGACCACCCAGGCGTAAGGATGAAGGTGCGCCAGTAAGTTCGTCAATGAAGGCGCTCTTTAGTTCAGTTTTTTTGTTAAAACTCATAACAAGACCATTTCATTCATTTAACACTGCATAACACTTAGAAATGTCCCAGGCATATATTAATACAACTATCCATAGTTCCTTGTGTGTATTCTCGCATTATGTAATTCTGTGAGATCGATCCCACAATGCACCCATGTTTCAGTGGCCACTAACATTTTAGTTTTGGAGGTGATCTCCCAACTCAGATCAGAAATACACACACACATATATATATATATGCATATGTATATATATATATATATATATATATATATATATATATATATATATATATATATATATATATATATATATATATATATATTTATTTATATATAAATATATATATATATATATATATATATATATATATATATATATATATATATATATATATATATATATGTATGTGTGTGTGTGTCTATCAGAATGTAATTATTAATGAGATATGACACAGATTTAAAACTCTTTCAGATGAACCATTATCCGGGACTCCGGTTGATCAACTTCTACCTTTCCTACTATACTGCTAAGATACCATTACCACTAATGACTGGTTCGTATAGTTATCTTAACAGCTATCTAGAAGATGGAATACAATTGCCAGATTGATAGGCCTCTAATACCCCTTGAGCCCTACACAATGTTGGTATTGTCTTCAAATCGATGTTATCTGTGAACTGGTCGAATAGACGTCATTTCATTTTCATTTATGCAATTTTGGTGTACACATTGTCTAGAATTGTGGATTAAACACATACTACATGTATTATGTCATTAAAACAGGAAAAGGACAATTAATCAACCGGCCAGTCCTAACATCATTATACATGTAGGTATGGAGGTGGTCCTGCAAAACCTTTATTGCAAAGTTTTAGTAAATATGCAATGAACTATATACCAGGATATGAGTAGTCAAAACACCCATTGATCCACTGCGTGACCCACCTTGATTCAGACTAAAGAACAGCAAAGCACTAGAATGTTAGGTATTAAAGTATACATTATTAATTACAGATCTGATAAAATCCGTTAAACTAAACTACATTATGTATTTTATATGAATGTTTGTCAAGCTGTATGAAAATGATTTTGTTTTATTACCGGTATGTGTGGCACTAAATATTCATTTGTTTCAAATTCCTTTCGAGAACAAATGGTTTACTATCAATGGTGTCTGCGTTTTTCTTACCTTTCTCCTGGTGTCAATATTTTAATAGTTTTAGTTCTTTTAAACCTGAGCTTTTCCGATACTCATTATGTTTTATCAATTGTTTTGCTTTGTAGTTATATCCAATGGAACTCCTTTCTTACAAAATCAATTGTCTTAAGTATTCTTTATTATGCAGACATTACATTATTATGCAACACAATCGAATACAATGCACACTGTTGAATTACTATTAACTTTTTTTCTTCTTTTTGAAACTCATTTACCAAAATAATACGTAGTATTTGTCTGATATATGAGGTCAATTTATACCACACATACAAGATCAATGTATGACCTCTCTTAAGCTTTGTTCTGATACTGCTGAGAACTATAGCTTTAAGTACACTAGTTTTGTCCACTAGCATGGTATTTTACAGCAAAGCTATTAGTTAATTATTCACGCTTGAGAAACAGCGTGTTTTAGATTTATTATGCCCGAAATGAATAGGAATGGTTACATTGGTTTTGTCAAGAAATTAATTATAGTATAGAATGTATAGATTGAGCAGATATAGGAATTAATTGATATTTCACATAGAGGTGAATTATAAGGTATTTGAAGAAAGGCCTTTTCGAGTTAACAGTTGCTGTTATTCAGTAACATCTAGACACGTAGACACGTAAATCATGATATTATATAATCCAGCAAGTGGCATTCGAATCCTTACCGTAGCATCTTGCAACCTTTACCACACGTTACAGAGATTTATAGTTATTTGTAAAGCAAGATTTATGTACCCAAATAGAAGACCACAATTTATCTTGGAATTGCATAAGTCACATTGTCTCAGGTATGCTTAGGGGTGGGAATGAGATATCCCTAGCATGGGGACCTGTACAGCACAGAACTCACACGAACAAAAGAACACAATACAAACCCCCTTGGGGCTGTGAGTAAATAAATCACAAACCCAGAAGCCGTAGACTTAGTTCTGATTGCACAATAGTCAATACCATCCATTTATAATTACAACAACAACCCTCCCCTTAAGTTACCAGTTGTGGAGTCTAGGAGCATAATATACCTGACTCCTATAGTACCTATAGTACCCATAGTAATCCACAACACCTGCTCCTAGTAACCCAGCTAGGTAACTAGAGGGATCCGTGGGAAAGCCACCATTAATCCCATTAATCCCTCGTCTGCTTCTCTCATACTTTTGAAAATAACTTGGGAATAAAGCAAAAGTTCACAAAACATTTGAAGTAGAGTTGTTGCTTGGCTTCTGATTAACATTTCTCCTTCAAATATTTTCCAAAAAACGTTTTTGTTAGAAACTTATTATCAAAATTGTCAGGCCTGTTTTTTGACCAGTCGTGGAGTCTAGTAGCATAATATACCTGACTCCCATAGTACCCATAGTAATCCACAACACCTGCTCCTAGTAGCCCAGGTAGGTGAGGGATCCGTGGGAAAGCTACCATTAATCCCATTAATACCATCAATAACAACACCCCTCACCTTAACCCATTCACACGCAGAGTTCCATTAAAAAGTTTCGTCTGCTACTCTTTATACTTTTCAAAATAACTTCGGAATAAAGCAAAGGTTTACAAAATATTTGAAGTAGAGTTGTTGCTTGGCTTCTGATTAACATTTCTCCTTCAAATATTTTCCAAAAAAACGCTTTTGGTAAAAAAGTATTATCAAGATTGTCAGGCCTGTTTTGTTACCAGTCGTGGGGTCTAGGAGCATGATATACCTGACTCCTATGGTAGAACTCTAATCCACAACACCTGCTCAAGGTAACCCAACTAGGTGAGTAGGGGACCGATCCGTGAGAAAGCTACCATTAATCCCATTAATCCCATTAATAACCCATTCGCACTCGAGTTCCATTAGAAAACATCGGCTGCTACCCTCATACTTTTGAAAATAACTTTGGAATAAAGCAAAAGTTCAAAAAATATTTGCAGTACAGTTGATGCTTGGCTTCTGATTAACATTACTCCTTCAAATATTTTCCAAAAAACGCTTTTGGTAAAAAAGTATTATCAAAATTGTCAGGCCTGTTTTGTCACCAGTCGTGGAGTGTACTAGCATAATATACCTGACTCCTTTGGAAGTACTCTAATCCACAACACCTGCTCAAGGTAACCCAGCTAGGTGAGTAGGGGACCGATCCGTGGGAAAGCTACCATTAATCCCATATTAGGACCCACACACCTGAACGACCCGTCTGGATGAAACGCCCTAAGTCGAAAATTAGGTGCCTTAACTCTCTGGTATGAATAGTATCCCCATAGGAGATGGTATTAATCCTTTTCATGTGTGCTGGTCTGGGCCGGCCCAGGGAGGGCCTGATCGTGAGAAAGGGGCCGTGTGCGCTATGGGCTATGTGTTATAAATTAGCGGCCTGATTATAGTGCACTGCTAGCCCAAGAGTTATGAGCCGATTAACAGATGGCGACTGGTCACGTGATAACAACACCAAACATAACGTCCCAGCGCAGGCATGCGGTATGGATATGCTACCTGAATACGATAGTTAAATTATATTATAGTGTATCTTTATCTTATATCAATGCAAAATTATGCAAATATAAATTATATACTCACAAAAGATACACAAAGGGAGAAGATTGGCAAACAAGATCATACAGATACAAATTATATAAACACAAAGAATCACAAAAGAAGAAGAGTAGCAAATAATAGTTAAATTATATTATATCTTTATTGAATGCATGTTCAATGCGAAATTATACTAATATAAATTGTATAATCAGAAAAGATACACAAAAGGAGAAGAGTAGCAAACAAAATCATACAAATACAAATTATATAAACACAAAAAATCACAAAAGGAGAAGAGTAACACATATGACAAATTGAAAAGAACAAAATATGAGTATATGAGAGAGACAGGACAAACTACATGTTATTACGTTAATTGGGAGATAGATAAATACCTTATGGGTTTACATAACTATATTGAACGTTGTAGAAAAGATGTTCAGAATAATAACGAGCCGGAAGAGTAAGCAACCCTCTAGGATACAACATGATTTGATAGTCTGTGGTCTACTCCAAATTGTAGATAGCATAAAGTATTTACATGTCAAACACACATGACCAGTCGAATGACTTATAAGAGATCAGCAACATCAATGAAACACATGAAAATAATCAACCGACACGCTGTTTGATAACATACAGTATTATACTTTATGTTAGGTATGCTATAAGCTGTAATATCTCAATTACATTATAATATGTATTAATATAAGGTATATCTCTTTCTCTGTTGCATAATATGTTCTTTATTCAGCTTTGTGCATTTAAAAAATGTATGAATTTCTGTATGATTGGTGTTTTATGGCTTACCGCCGTAGTCAATAAACAACAAACAAACAAACATTTGATTCAAGATTTAAGATGAACTGTGACAAAAATGGTTTAAAAGGAACTTACAAGATACACTCACAGACAATTATATTCAGCGATATTAAGAATAGAAGTAGTATTAGAAGTAGTAGTAGTAGTATAAGAAGTAGTAGTGGGTGTGGTAGTGGTGATTAGACCTCATGAGTTTGCCCATCTAACCGTCAAAATGTGTAATCATATAAGCATTTTACGATAGGACAAACGGATTATATATAATCATTACATAATGTGCAAAGGCCATTAGTTAATGGTGTGTACAGGTATAGCTTGTGAGGACTTTTATCATATACCGAACTCGGGAAAGATAGCCAACGCTTGATTTTGATTGTTATGAACAAAACCTCTCCAGAGATGCTGCATTTAGGTACATGTATTTCATAATGAAGTTTTTTTTTCATTGAGATGCCCTTCCACATTTAACTTATTTAACTGCTGAGAAAGTGCTGTGAAATAATACCCTTTATTAGTTCTTCTGTTTTGTCAATATGCAGATCTTAAAGATCTAAAAAGGTTATCTAAGAATGTGAACCTTAACGCTTAATCTTTCAACAAAAGCTCTAATTAGTAGCTACAAAATAGTACTCTACTTTTCCTACATCAATAGGCTTTTAGTGTGAACGAAACAATGACCGCGGATCCTTAAACTTCTTTAAATAGATAAGTGATTTTTTCCATCTTCAATTGTCTGAAAAACTCCTGGGAACTTTTGACATGTGGCGCACGCTTTCAGGTGTGTGCCTAAGCTGCATTTAAACCCTTGTTAACTCTGAATTAACAATTGCCCTTAAAGAAGTTACAATTGCCCTTTAAGCGCCTTAAGTGCGGGAATCCCCAAAGGAGATGCAACGTCTTAGGATCGTGTCGGCTCGTGCCAGACGAACAACAGAAAATAATGGCGGGAGGCAACATTCTCACGCGCAGCCTTCTTGGAACACATCGGCTATTCTGATTGCCATCCACTATGATTAAGCTGATGTGAAAAACTACCGAGGAGAAACTAATACCCACGAGGCGACCATTTCTTCTCCCATATGCCACTGAGTCGTGGGCGCGTGCCGACATTGAATGCCTCCGCTCCAATTCCATTCGTGTGGCCGGAGGGCGATTTTGCCCCACATCCTTCTCTATTACTTCTATTTATTTTCCCACCCTTCTTCGCAGGCCTGTGCAGGACAGGTGATGCTGGGCTGAATACCGGAAGAGATGGGACCTCTGTGAGAATGTCTACTCAGGCATGATTTGTTTAAGACGTTGTGGGGGAGAAAGATCACAACAAAAACACAGGGAATAATATTAAGTGGGAGGGGATGAGATCACACCTGGCAACATTTGATTTTTGAACTTTCGCAATCTTTTTGTTTTTTTGATGCTTTCGTGGGAAAGGAAAATAACAACAACAACACAGGGAAACATTGAGTGGGGAGGGATGAGATCACACCTAGGAATATTTGATTTTTGAACTTTTGCACTCTTTTAGTTTACTTTGATCTTTCATTTGTGAAAGAAAATATCATTCAAAATGTAAAACGCCAATTTCATCAAAACTATTCTATAAATAGTAAAACTAAACTCAATTTAACAATTTAAATGATATTGAGAAGTTCCAATTTCAGGCTGAGGCCTTAATTGTTACAGCTGCCAGTGATTGCTGTTTTAGGAAATACAGTTTAATGTCTGTCCACCCCTCACTTATTGAATATAGTCAGAGGGGTTTGCAAATAATGTGACTTGTGTAACACTGTTAACAAGTATTATATTTTTAATATACAATTTGCACTGTGTATTGTATGAATTCGGTCCAGTACAAGCCAACTGGCTGGCCAGAGAGAGAGAGAGAGAGAGAGAGAGAGTCCTTCAAGACATGCCAAGATGAAAAATCTCTGTTGTATAAAAACGGAAGTACGTGATGTTTTGATTCATCTCCGGATGCGAAATTCCCAGGTATTAACCTTATGCTCCATTTCCTAGAGATGACGCTTCCTATTGTTCTGAAGAAATAAGTCACTCGATATGAACACACCTGTCTTCCATGTGATCATGCCTCATCTTCTTTGCAGGTGACGAAGAAATAGCCTCATAGAACATCCCCTTTAACCGAGAAGCCAATTTAAGAAAATTCGGTGCTAAAGGTGAACGATTGCATCCATTATGAAACAAAGACTTAACAGTGAGACGCAATCATATCCTTAACTACCTGCATCCGGTGGTCGCTATAGCACCGCATCCTCACACCACTCCCTATTGTCATCTCCTTGGCGATAACAATGCACGATCACCAACCATTGTTTGTGATATCATTAAGGGTAGTGGTCATTATTTTCGGGTACGCATAGTTCCGGGCAGCATCGATCATGGATAATGAAGCCCATTGAGTTTGTTTAAGTTTTAACTGCCTCAGTAGATGCAAACTTTATTGACCGGACACGAGTGGTCAAATTGGTCAGCGTCCTCATCTGTTCTCCTCGAAGGTTAATTACGGCCAGGTATGATCACCTGCCGGTAGTTCATACGTGTACTATATTGTAGGTGTATGGGACTTCCGCCTGCAAACAATACAACCTACGGCGTCGTCTGCTACTCTCGTACTTTTCAAAATAACTTGGGAATAAAGCAAAAGTTCATAAAATATTTGAAGGAAAGTTGTTGTTTGACTTCTCTTTAACATTTTTCTTTCAATTATTTTCCAAAAAACGCTTTTGTTAGGAAAATATATCCAAAATTGTCAGGCCTGTTTTGGCTGCTCTGAGTGTTAATGGGTTAAGAAATCACAGCTTCACAAAATATTTCAGACTTGAATGATAACTCTGAACCACATCCTGTGTCCAATTTCACAAAACCGCCTTGTTTCTTAGATATAAACAACATGTGCACACAGATCTTATCGTAGTTTGTTTCTATGAAATGATCTATATCCTGTATGCTTTTGTATATCAACTTATACAGTCAATAAACATACAGTACAACAACAAACTGAGACCTTCCTACTGAGACTGGAAGGAGAGGCTCATATACAGCTTTTTACTCTTAGGCATAAAAAAAATTTGTTTGTTTCCTGTAACGGTTCCAAAAAAAATAGGGTAGGTAGGTAGGTAAATCTTTTTTTTTTTTTTTTTTTTTTTGTATTTAGCAGTAGGTGTCCTGGGAAAATGCTGAAAAAACACATTTCATTCACCTATTACATTGTGTATTTGTAATTAACATTGTCACATGCTTCTTGTCAGTTATGTTACCTGTCACTTATGTTTCCTGTCACTTGTTTCTTATGTTTCTTTTCTTCTTCTGTAGGGGATGACACACAACCTAGCCCTAGACATGCCTGCTTTGGTGTGCTGCATGTGCTTTGTGCAACTGTAAACCTGCCCTGCTTTCCTTTCCGTGTAGTTTAGATCATAGTTTAAAAATATATATATATTTATATATATATTTTTTTTTAAAGTTTCACGATGGGAGGTAAAAAGACGTAGGGTCGGCAATGAAATGGTAGGGTCGGTCGGGTTACAGGAAACAAACATTTTTTAGGCCTTATTAGCTGTAAAAACAACCACAAAAAGCACACCCAAGCCCAAGTCACTGGTAGCTTCATCACAAGCCCCTGACCCATGGCATGAGACATCGAGCAGTCAATTGCAACGCCCATAGACCACTCGGATATCGGGGCAGCCCCGCTGTCTCTGATGTTAAATCACGCATTTCCACCATTTCTTTCGACGTTGCATAATTGATAGGTGGATACTATTTGCTCAATAAGTTGGCAAAATTATTACACCATTCGACATCTCAATTTATTCTTTATTCATTGTTATGGTGTGTCGTACATGTATCTTTGACCTGATGACTTCCATATCTAAAGTGTAGAAATACATTACGAACATATGAATATCAAAATGGTATCTTGAAAAGTCTTGCCTGAAAAATCTTAATGTGTAGACTTTACTATTGTAAGCCGTTCCTGGTGATGCAAGGCGTTTTCCTTTTTAGCCTATGACGATGAAGCATGACGTCTTTATTCCAGACTATGTGGATATAGATAACTTCCGCATAAGAATAATCCAAGCTTAGACATTCGTAGAAAAATAAGTGCAGTCTTGAAATATGCACGGGCTACCCTATTTCATCACGATGAGTACATCTATAGTGAATCAGTTAATACAAATAGTCAACCTGTCAATGTAATGTACCATGTGAAAAGGTCGATAGATATATGATTTTATTTTATTTTATTCGTTCTAGTACGATGTATATTACATAGCAATTGGCACACAGACAAATCATCAATAAAGGTGACTAGTTTGAATCATTAACTGCTATGCAATAGAATTCTAACCAGACAAAGGATATATACACTAAAAGTTATAAACTTATTTCCATAGTGGTCCCAGTCTGCCCGGAGTCCAATGGCATCACATGTAATGATCAACTCCACTGCTCAAGATTGACATAACAACAATATCATATAGTATACTAGTAATACAAACGTTCAGACTAGAATTGATGAATTTCTTTTTTTGATGACTCAGAGAGGACTGACATGAAATGTGTTTTGCATCTCACTTTAAAAAGAGATTTACTGAACGTGGTCTGGATCTGGTCTGGCAAAGAGTTCCAGATTTCGGCACCTATGAAATGGAAGGACATCATACCATGAACCAACCTTTGGTAAAATCAAAGCATTAAAACTGTGTCTGGTGTTATAGTGGTGGGATTCATTTACTCTTTTCAAAAACATACATATACATATATATATATATATATATATATATATATATATATATATATATATATATATAGATAGATAGATAGATAGATAGATAGATAGATAGATAGATAGATAGATAGATAGATAGATAGATAGATAGATAGATAGATAGATAGATAGATAGATAGAGATAGATAGATAGATAGATAGATATACATACATACATACATACATACATATATATATATATATATATATATATATATATATATATATATATATGTGTGTGTGTGTGCGTGTGTGTTTATTGGCTGCAACTTAAATCACAAAATCAATTTATTACCGGGATTAAATACGACTTGGCAAACGGCATGACGCAGTCACAGAACATGAAACGAATGCAATTTTCTAGATCATTAAAACTTAAGCCGAAGAAATTAAATGTATATGATATAGCCAGGTGGGGACGCTAAACTTAACTTCCTTCAGGCGTACCCCCAATATAATCCCCTGCATTCTGGCTCTAAATATGTCGGATACTCGCTTAGTTACACACTGAAGGACCACTTGATCGCCTCTCCACCTTATCAACATCCCACCGGTGTCTTTGAAGGATGAAGTAATTTCCCTCTCCGGGAGGCGTCTTCTAGAGCAATAATCTTCCAATATTTCTCAACCGGCGTCACCCTCATGTATCAAACGAACCCGCCCAGTATTACCCCCGTTTTATCACCCCCTAAGCACGTACCTGTACCCTCATTTGCTGGCCATATAGTGAACACAGACTTTTTAATTTATAACGTCTTATCGAAATTGCACTTTCAATGTTTGTATTTAGTTAGGCGCGTGTTTGGTCACTGTCTTGATCGTATGGTTGAGTCCGCTTTATTTTCTCTAATATCGCATTAGGGGGTCTTGGATCTTTCTTCATCCTCGCCGACTAGGGGGTATAAGCCCCTCTTGAGAACTCATTTACGATCCCTAAAGGCGTGGCCGGCACGCAGTCACTTGCGCAATTTCAATATGGCGGACAGTTATCGAAACACCTGTTGCTAGGGCGTGACGTCACCGCCGGAATTCGAATAGCACGTGCGTTTTAGTTATGGGATGTCGAGTATTTCCTTACCGTTGCGGTGATGACTGGTTCAAGTAAACAAGATGATACATCTGTAGCTATTTTGTTGTCATTAGTACCAGTTTTGCTTTTCAAGGCCAAAGCCAACGTTGCGAAACTTAACAGCAATGTCTGTAACAGAAGTGTTCATTTAAACTCACTAAGGTGCTCCTAATGCTAAAATAGTGGCTCCTTTTGTTTTCACTTATCAAAGTTTAGAACAGAATGAAAATACCTAGAATGACACATTCTAGTTATCCCTTAAATAGCAATGAGCAGCAAATTAAAGACTTCTTATTTTTTGTATTGTATGTTTATTGACTATATATACACAGTGTTACAAAATCATACGGATACAGTTTTTACACAAATAAACAACAACAGAAAACGACCTCTAAAAATAGGGTACTAACAGAAGTAAACACAAAATAAACAGAACCAAAGCGCCTATCGGTCCGAGAGAGACTACTTTACAGAAGTACCCAAAGAATATCCTAGTTATCCCATAAATTTCAATGAGCAGCAAATTAAAGACTTCTTGTTTCTTGAACTATATTCCTACATGTATGCCCAAGCTATTAATCTCATACTGAAGGCAATGCATTTCCTTTCACGATTACATTACACGATTGCCAGAAAATGGTATAGCTTCATGTATTTTATCATACTGGTGTCCTCCTTAGTATTAAGATTTTGGCCAGTGTTGAGATATTTCTGATTCGAAGAAATTTCATTCAAAATTAGGGTAGGGGCAAACATGTTCCCTTTAACAGGTGTTCACATCTGAGATGTATATAAGGTAAATAGGACCGAGAGTTAAAATCCTGAATAGCTTAGCTTTTGAAGTTGCCCTTATAAAGCTGTTTATCATTATAAATGAATCTTGCATGAGAAAACGTGCTTCTGTCAATATTAATCAAAAGATTGATGATATTTTCGTTGACCTCAATCTTGCCTTTTTGATTTAACGACGTACGTTTGATAATTCTTGCAGATATCCCAGGTAATCCCATTAATCAGGTAGGTATACCTAACTTGTCAACAAAGACTCTTACGTAACCTTGGTATTTTTCTCAAGAGATGAGTAAGACTTATCTCATTCGGTAAAGATGTGTCGAACGTCTTATCACAACAATGAGATTGAGATTGGCCTCTTAACCTATTTGCATCTAAACTGAGCAAACGATATATCATCTCTTGAACAGTACTCATCAATTACACTATTTTTTGAAAATATTCATAGAGGAAGTTTTATTCCCAACAGATTTATTTATTTTCAAAATATGGCATTGTTATAAAAGTATTTCCATATCTATATGTTTCAGGCTATGTGTACACATGTTTATGTTAAAGATGTGGATGGGTTATGAAAAATTAATACTTCCGACCAGTTTCTAGTGGTCAGGTGCTTCAAGATACCGTATTGTTAGTTTTGAATTATTTTGGATAGACCACCTATTTTCATTTTAGTTCATCCATGTATGTATCTTTATTGACTGACTCCAGGGCAAAACGATCATAGATCAAAAACACAAATACAGAAAATATAGAATGAAGAAAAACAAAAGGAACATAAAGAACAATAGAAAAACACTTATAAAAAGAGAGATGTATACATGTGGCAGACACGAAGTCCGGGTTCTTTTTGTGATATTAGTCTGACAAAATCACCTTTTTCGCAAATATTTCACGGAGAAATAATCATTAAAATTAAGACTCTCAACTCTAGTTCCAAAAAATCTGTGCAATCGTGATTTTTTTCTTCAGTTACTTTTAAAAGTATCCAAATGTCATTTTTTATCAATTGATTATTCTATACACAGATGGCTTAAACGTTTTAACCGCAAAAATCACTGATGCATCACGGGTATATAGCTAAGTTCAAACCTGATTCTAACATACCTTGCAAAAAAAACTCGAAAATAACGTTCCTACTGGCTTGAACATAACTCCCTTAACTACTTAGTAAACACAACACGCGTTTCTATTTACAATCTGGGATACCCGACCTGAGAAAAACTACCAGTCCTTTTATACTGGCTGAGAAAAAGGGGGGCCCCTTCTTTCTGCTCTTTTCAGCCAAGACCTAATCCTGCGCGTGCCCCTTAACACTCCACTGCCTCAGCATTTAGATATTTCTCATAAAGAAGTTGGTTTCTTGCTTTCTTTGCCATACCTATTATATTCCTACCTGCCCGTCAGGTATGGACTCTACCCCTCCCCCCCCCCCCCCACACACATATCATGCATATGTAAATAGTTCAAAGGGACCATAGCCATAGTCTTGCTATGTAATTAACACAGTGTTCCTACACAAATTTGTGGTTCAAAGAGGGGTATGGAAAAGGGGGTATTGTTTTCCCCCTTTGACTTAAATGATGTCTTAATTAAGGGGGAATGGAGCGTGTTTACAGTATTTGTGATGGTATTCATGCTCCATGGCGCAGACTCGTGGGAACCCCCTCTTTCCTCTTCCCCTCTCCCCCATGAAAAGACGCGTTTCACGCAAGCGTAAAAAACGTGAAAACATCCCGAAGGGTACAAAAAGGGGACAACACGGAGCCACCCTGTTCACACGATCGCAACCCGCCCCATCCTTATACCCCTACCATACCCAGCACTGGTGGGGTATTGCCCGGGTTCAGCCACCTGTAATGGGGGTAACAAAGCGGGTATAATACCCCTCCCCACACACCTGCAAACGCCACACAATCAGTGCCGAGAACTCGGATTCTCCACCATTCAGTACCCAGGACAATCGGCATGCGCCTCAGTCAAATTAGCAGTGTGAGTAGCATGGGAAACTCCTGCTAAAATACTGCACCCCTTTTATTCCCCCTTAATTGTACACTATTACTCCATTTCTCTCTATGCTTATTTAAGTTGTCTGCATGCGCCTACTTATACAGGGTGTGCTGAGCGCATGGTATGCATAAAAGGGGGGCGAAGGGGTAACCAACAATTGCTCTCGAGTGTAGCGGGGTTTAATTACCCTAATTGGCATTTGACGGAAATGTTCTCACAGGTAACTTATTGTCTTTGAAAAAAATACGCCCGACTCAGGTTGATTTTGACAGACTACCCGTTGGGAAAATCAAGAGGTCTGTTTTTGCTACCAGCATGTATACCAACGGTTGATTTCTCACGATTCTAGCTATTTAACCTTTTTAACAGTTACTTATAACTTCGTAATAAAATTGCGCCACCTGTAGTTCATTAAGTCACGGAGAGTAAATTTTAAGGGTTAATTAGACAAAATATAAATAAATGGAAATTCAACCACATGGGAAATGGATCAACTCACGACTTTGGTCGAATGTTACTTTTTGAGTTTAAGCGCAGACCCTATATTCTGGGACGATGTCTTTTACCTTTTACATACATACATATGTGGGTGAATGTAATACAATAGAAAAAGTATATTGAATTATTCATACAGATGTACCCGACAAACCTGGATAAAACCAAACCCCAAAACACAAACACGAGATAATGAGTAATATCCGACCGGGTTGTTCATTAATGTAGAAATGCTTTTTGCGTGTTTTTATATTTTGGAATCCGTGCTGGATTACCCTATTCATAGTGCATAAGTAGATTGGTAAGCACATACATATATACATCAAGAAATGCATAATACGTTACACATACACACCAATATAAATGTGTATATATATATATATATATATATATATATATATATATATATATATATATATATATATATATATATATATATATATATATATATATGTGTGTGTATATATATATTTATATATATGTGTGTGTGTGCGTATATACATGTGTGTGTGTGTATATATATATATATATATATATATATATATATATATATATATATATTTATATATATATATATATATAAATATATATATATATATGTGTGTGTATAATATATATATATATATATATATATATATATATATATATATATATATATATATATATATATATATATATATATATATATATATAGATATATATTTATATTAGGAGGTATGACTTGTATCCCTGTATTGACTTGATCAATTTACTACACTAGCATCTTACCATCTTTTTTATTTTCACCTTTTTCAAATTGTACCTCTCTTAATGGGGCGCTTGGGCTACAACCACACCACAAAGGATGTAAATAATGCGAGTACCCAGCAAAAAAGGGTAAATAGAACCCTTTTTCTCCACTCATACCCATGCATGAACAGAACAGCCATCAACCCTCTCTTGAGGGAGATATGATGCGTGCCACCCCATAGCCTCGGGTCGCGCCACACGTTCCTAGCGAAAACCAAATTGATTTTGAAGGCTTGAGATCCCTTAATACAAAAACAAACTAGATAAGTTGAGTGGAGAACTGCTTGTTTGTCTTTCCCACACTTGTTGTTGTGGAGGGTCCCGTGGCTGGCCACTAGCACAGCTCTTCCCCTAAGTTCTACCTGTGTTTACCTGTTTGGAACAGTCCATTGTGTGTAGATTAGTACATATAGGGGTGGAGGGTTTCGCAATGAAAATACATACATAGTCATGGTTCAATTTCGCAATATAATGGTGTGATGTTCTTATTAATCATATACTCTAAAAATACACATCACACATGTTATGGTGAGACATTAGATTGTATTTTCCTTGAATTTGATGATTCAAGTTTAGTCAATCTTCTCTTTTAATCGTGACATGACACAAACGGTATTAAAATTGTTTTACTTGTCATGATGCCAATTATATTTCGTTAAGCCTATGGGTTAACTGGAATGCAAATACCAGATGAATATCATAGCTATCATATGTATTAACGGATATACATGTATGTCTATGACGTACCTGCAACTATGTGCAATTACTTATTTTTGTTCGGCAATGGAAGTACTTTCACAGCGACAATTCAGTGCAATTGGTGACAGGATAAGGTTGAAATGTATATAGCTCTGATGCCACAAGCCCCCTCTTACCCTTCCTTGTCACACTCATAATATAATTACTTTTCATTTGATATTCTATATTTGCGAGAATGTTCATAAATCAATGTTGTTAATATTTCCAGAAGTAGCATTGTATGTGATTAAAATTGATTTGCAATCGAAGTTATATAATGTGTGATTGTCATATATATTAGATTTATTTTATTCTATGTATTTTGACTACACTGTTAGACACATCATCACTTCGGTGAAAGGAGAAATCAATCTGTTTTTATCGGTGATCTATAGGAAATTGCCAGCCATTTAAGGCACTGAATGACTAAGAATCACTTTCTTAAATGCCCATATATGTTGCAATGTGGAATCGAATTCTCCGTTTGCTTAGAAAATCGGAAATTCCGTCACTTGCGTATAGGAATTTATAGCTTACACTGTCATATCTCCTTGTGCAACACACATATGATGTCATCCAACCCAACACCCCTTTGGTAGGGTTAATTTTGGACTCGCCCGATGATTAAGGGGATGCTGTTGACGTGCCTTGGGTGTGCGCCCCTTTGACCATACATACTTCACCTTTACATACTTAATAATGCTCGTTACAGGGCCAGTATATATTAGCACATATAGGTACCATGTATATTATCACTAACTCGCGTGAGATCGCGTGACTGGTATAAATACTTAAAAAAGAACTCCGATACTCGGAATGAAAACCGCCCAAGAGGACAAAATCAAACATCCTTATAAATTGACATTTAAATCAATTCAGTTTTTATTGAAATTTACGAGGAACAGTTTCCCACGGCTCGAGCCTCTCGGCTGGCGATACCGGACAGGTGCGTACGGCTGGTGTGCCTGGCAAGATGTGCCGCAGTCCCCAGTCGTCGCACTCGAGGGCAGAGTTTTTTTGACGGCTAGAGATATTGAGTGGTGGTGTGTCGTGCGCGAGCGGGCCATCTGTAAACAATATATGACTGTGGGAAAACAAAATAAAGGGAAGACCTTGCTACCCTCACTCGCGGGGTCTGCTGTGAACTAAGATTGCCGTTTAGGCACGACTATTATAACTACTATACTACTACTACTACTACCACTACTACTACTACTACTACTACTACTACTACTACTTCTAAGACCCATTCATCTTGCTACCCTCCTTGGCGCGGTTTGCTGTAAAAAAGTATTTATAATGACTTTTGGTATAACGCCCTTTCCACCCTTACTACGACTGCTACTACTACAACTACTACTACTACTACTACTACTACTACTACTACTACTGATAATAATAATAATAAATATAATTATACTACTACTAATGATAATATAGATGATAATAATAATTTAACTTTTCTTTTACATGATTTAGAGAATATCAACTTCATTGAAACTAGAAAGAAAAAAATATATTCAGGTTCTACCGAGATTTGAACTCGGATCGCAGGATTCAGAGTCCTGAGTGCTAACCATTACACCATAGAACCACGCCATGATGTCAGACGGACCAATACTTACTCGAATTACTACTATACTACTACTACTACTACTACTACTACTACTACTACTACTACTACTACTACTTATTCTAAGACCCATTCATCTTGCTACCCTCCTTGGCGCGGTCTGCTGTAAAAAAGTATTTATAATGACTTTTGGTATAACGCCCTTTCCACCCTTACTACTACTACTACTACTACTACTACTACTACCACTACCACTACTACTGCTACTACTACTACTACTACTACTACTACTACTACTACTACTACTACTACTACTACCACTACTACTACTACTACTACTACTACTACTACTACACATTCTCATTGCTACCCTCCCTGGCAGGGTCAGCTATAACCGTTTAGGCACTACTACAATTAGTGTATGTACTTTCATACAATATATGTATAGTATGCACACATAATACACAATACCAAGTAAGTTACACGTCAGCAAAAGAAATAAAACAACTACATTAACATATTCTAATATCTGTCTACCTGAATATCGTTTTGTCCATATCACCATTAAATAACAGTATACAGCTAGCTACCCGGATGTCACTTATGAGATAAATCAGAAGCCCTTTAATCACAGGTACCTAAAACTATAGTATTTCACGTTTTTAGTTTGGCTCGTAGTTTTAAAGGTTAAGTTTTGGGGTGTTTTGCTGTACTGTCAGTTCGGATAATGAGTCCAGGGTCCGTATTCCAAGGATGGGATTACGTGTGCAGTTTCGGTACTTATCTCCCCCTCCCCTCCCCCCCACCCTGTTTCATGTGTGGATGGTCGAGGGCTTTCATTCCCATACCAACATTATACATCTTAGTAAGCTAACACTTAGAAATCGAAACCTTCAATTCTAAATATGTTCTGGAGTTTACAACAGTAACCCACTCTTCAGCTATTTTCTAATTATATTTTATATCAGTGCCAATTAACCGAGACACTTATCACTTTCCCAATACATGTATTCTGGCACAATACATTCAGGGCAATTGACTTTCTTTCAGTTTAAGTTTGATTCGTCTTCTTCCACGATTAATAGGCCACTAATGTATTATATATATATATATATATATATATATATATATATATATATATATATATATATATATATATATATATATATATATATATATATATATATATGCTATTATTCCCCAAAACACGTATATAGCACTAGTTCCACGAACCAGCGAGGTAGATCCTACAATTCAATATTTGCGAAATGTCCATTTTTCTTTAGATTTGCTTGAAAGCAACGTTGTAGATATACATCTCTCTGTCAAAACCCCTGCCCCCCCCCCCCCCCCCCCCCCCGCCCCCAACACACACCTTAGAGAATAGAGGTAGCCAGGGTACCCACTATGGTAGAGTCAACGCAGTATCTTTTGAGAATGGGTATGCGATGACGTTGGCGACCTTAACATACAATGCTGCCGACTGGCGGCAAATCTCGACACTTCTAAGTACCTTTGCAAACACAGACAGACGGTTTCGACCACACATTTCGGCGCAGTCTTCTTCGCCGTTCAAAGCATTTGTAAAAAATAATGCAATTGTGTTTATTTAAATATCCATGCATGCGGAAACCAAAACAATATCAATATTCCCAAAATTCAGTTTTGCTTAGTGCAAATGTCTACACGTTTTTTCCATTTGTTCACGTATTTGTAACTATTTATTTGTTGAAAGTTTGTAAATTGCACCATTTTATTTCCACGAGATATGGTCAATAAAGGTACCCTACTCTGTACTCTACTTATTCCATCAATAAATAACCTTATTTCATAAGTATAAATGTTATATAGGTGCCTTCGTCGTATTCTACGAAGAGAGACCGCTGGAATTGTGGGTAGTATGTAGAGAAAAGTTAAGTTTAGTATATGGCTTCGCAAATGACTGAGCACCTACTACATTTTTATCTTAACCCATAATTGCTCACAGCGGCCAAAACCAGCCTGACAATTTTGATGAAATATTACAGGCTTTAGCTTAATTGGCAAAATATTTGAAGGAGAAATGTTGATCAGAACATTACCAACAACTCTCCTTCAAATATCTTGTAAAATCATTCTCAATTCAAAAGTTATTGTCCAAAGTATCATAGATCCAGACAACAATTCCTGGATGAACTCATAACCCTCTGCAGGCTCTGTAATGATCATAATCGAACTGACTGACACTGCTTAGGAAATCAAAAGTGTGAATATGGCAAGCGGTTGTACAGAAATATGAGTTATGCTAAACTTAAACTTCTCAAATACTATTGTAACTCGAATTTCGAACTCTCATATGCGAATTTATTCCTGTGCATGTGTGCTATCTTTGTGACGAACACATTCCTTCGCCGTCATAAGGATGCGTCTGCCGCCTAGCGGTGTTTTCTTGAAGTTGAGACTGGCGGACGTTTCGTAAACTAATTTGGCACTAAGGGCCTCTTCGCACGGTTTTTTATTCATTAAACAAAACTCACCACGAAATAAAGTTGCACCTGAAATGCAAGGGCATCCATCGTCTTTTCGAAAGAACCATTAACATTACGTATTCTTACACTATGTGTGTGTATTTCGCGAAGTCTTCCGATCTATAGGGGGTCTGTCCAGATGAATTTTCTAGTTTTAAGATAGCCCTGACTGGTTTTGTGCATCTATATCATTTACATATTTCTAAGTAAAGACGTACACACATACATACATACACAAGAAAGCGCATACATGCATACATACATACTCACACAAACAAACACATACACACATACCGGTACATATTTTCATACATGCATACATATATACATACATACATACATACATACATACTCACACAAATAAACACATACACATATACATATTTTCATACATACATACATACTCACACATACACACCTACATATTTTCATACATACATACATATATAGTCACATACGTACATACATACATACACACTTACACATATGTATGTATTTGTGGGTAGAAGAACACCCGTTTCTTTGTTTTTATGTGAGTGAAGATTGATAAAGAAAATTGTTCATGAAGTCCCACGTCACAACTTAGTTGTGTAAGTGACTCTGGTACTGATCTATATTTTCTGACACGTGTTTATAATTTCAAAGTGTGTGGGTGTAACGTTTTAGCAATGTCTCAATTACAAATAACCAAATTACAGGTAGGCATATACGAAATACCCTCACCTTGTTCTCAATATTAAGAGATTACTAATTTGTATTACATTCTTATGTCAAAAGTATCCTCTAATACATTGCTTCAACTTAATTGTATCAACCTTTGATTCTTGTTCTTGCAAATATTAATTATGCGTGACGTATGATTTAGTATGCAAACCAGATACAGTTAATAAAGATATATACGCAGATGCATGCATATATACATAAATACATACTAAACAGGACACACACCCACACACACACATATATATATATATATATATATATATATATATATATATATATATATATATATATATATATATATATATATATATACAGGGGTGTCCAACACTAGCATTTTAGCACATTTGTGCTAGTGGAGTGCCCATTTTGTGCTAGTGGGCAAGTGGCTGACTTCCACACCACCTAGCGACTTTTTTGGAACTACTCAATTCACCACCTAGCGATTTGATCTGCACCACTGAGAGTAAAGAAATACTATACACCCTTTCAGACAGGCCCACTAAGCATGCTCAGAAACCACAGGTCAGAGGTCATTCAACAATAACAGCACACCAGCTGCAGTCTCTTAAACTGTGAGAGATATAGGGATATCTGTTAAAGAGGATTTAAAAAGGGAATTCTTGAGAGAATTATGACAGTCCTGCTATTAGACCTAACAAAAAGAAATTGTTTGTTTCCTGTAACGGTCTGAAAAAAAATAGGATAGGTAGGTAGGTAAAAAAAAAAAGATTATTTTTTTGGTCAAAAATATGTGTTTTATGCATGTTTTACATTGATTGGGAGTTGTGAGGGTGGAAAAAACTTATGGGTAGGGATTTCTTTGAATAAAAACTTCTTAGGGTAGGGTTACAGGAAACAAACATCGTTTTTCTAGAGCTTAGTCCCAGTAAGATACTCACTCAGTAACCTGATACTATCAATATCAACTCCCTTCTTGGATGTGAATTACGAATAGGAAGGCCCTGGACCCTGATGTGGAAAGGATGTCTGGGCCCTATTATAACCGTGTCCAAACCTTTCATGTTCCAACATAATAAAGTAAATGATACAGGAAATAGCCCTTCCTTTTAACTCTCATTTTAATTGAAACCCGAGACCATTGTTGTCCCAACTACACCAAGCTCTTGGTTCACCTTAGGTTGGATATTTTTAATGCTGTTTTCAGATGAAACGTGATGAAAACAGAGCCTGGTCACCAGTGAAAAATCTCGAGCAGTCCCACCACTTTTTTCTCTTCAAAACTTCTTCTGTCTAATATCCATAGAAATATTCTAGAATATTTAACAGTATTATGGCTAGGAAATAACAACATTGAACTTAAAGACATAGCCATTTGTTATGATTTAATACCTTTTATATATACAAGTGTCCCCCTGGTGGATAGTTTTAGAACTATAAGTCACTCTAGTGGTTGTACCGTGCATTAATTACCCCACCCTGCGGTGCGCATTCTTCTCCCACTCCCCTCACCCTGCAAAGCTTGCGCTAATGGTCTTGTAAGATTGCACTACTGGAAATCTGAGGTTGGACACCCCTGATATATGTGTGTGTGTATATGTACATACATACATACATAGACAGACAGCAGACATACAGATAGATAGACTGATAGATAGAAGTATATGTGTGTGGCATATGTCAGTGTTGGTTTCGAGCGTATCTGCATACAAACGTTGAAACAGACACCTCAAACAATCAATTAACAGCATTTGGCGATTTAGCAGCTGGAATAAATGATCTAGCAGGTTTTTCTACATTCAAGCGAACCACGCCAATGAAATCCCCACAAGCATGACATCTGAACGATGCCTTTCTTCCTGTTCTATTTCTTGAGATTGAAGGGCTTTATTCTTAGAATTCGGGGTGGCCCTAAACCTGATCCTCTATCGACCATAACATTTCACAAAGCACTGTCACAACCTCTGAATTCTAGCCGACAGAATCCTAAATATTGATGAATCAGACGTCAAAAAAGAGAGACCTCGAAACATGATTCTTTGATTGGGAAATGCCTTCGATAGCCTTGGACCGGATCTTGCTCGTTAAATCTCGACCACGTGACCTTCTAGCGTGACCTTGTAGGCGTGTGTGGCCATCTTTGCTATAAATCATTGGCGATTTTCTTCAAATCAGACAGATGGGACTCTATGGCTAGACTCAAGTGAAATTATTTTGAAGAACAGGTTTTTTCATGGTTAAGTATGTCGAGGTCGGCGTGCGCATCATTATTTTGTACTCGACATTGAGACGTTCGTTACAGACATGGAAAGGGATTTCATTCAGGGAATTATAGAAAAGGTTTTATCTATTTTTTCTCGCTTCAATCCAATGGAGCATCGAGTTACCCACACCTGCTTAATAATCCCATAGCCATAAACTGTTTTGAACATATGGACATGTTGACCATACCATCAAGTTTTGTACATTTTAGGATGTGCATGGATAACTTAAAATATAAAAACAGAACATGTTGCAGTTTCTTTCAAATAAGATGCAAATATGATCAGGTCCAATAATAAAGTCCAGATTCATACCACATTTAATGGAGAAAAATATTTGGGCTGTTGTGGAGACGATTTAAAGTAACCTTGATGTGTCTTTTTATGGTGTTGGTGTTCAAATGACGCCAGACACTCTGCTTGGTAAGACTATGTAAGAATTCCAAAAATAAACACACTGTCGTATGATGGATTGATGGCCCTTTCAATGATAAGCTTAAAGAGGAGAGAAATAAGCTACCTCAACTATTTCAATACTGAGGGTACTTTCGTCCTATTAAAGCACAAGGACACAGCTGTTTGAATACCATCTAAATCCTGCCATGTTCTTATTCATTAGATAAGCTCTTATTGAGTACTACCACATTAGTATCCATTTGCCAGAAACGGAAGATAATTAAAAATTCGACAACCCCCCCCCCCCCCCCCCCTCCAGAAATCATATGTAATGTAATGGGATGAATTAATTCAGAATTCGGCCCCTCCCCCCCCCCCCCTTCAAAAAACCTTCCGTTCCTCCTTCCCCCCCCCCCACCCTTTTGAATGGAACAGCCCTTACCCGCAATATAGCAGAAAATCGAAATTCCAAATTCCTAGGAAGATTTGGTCACAGTCAGTGCGCGATTTATACATAGTATCAAATTGTATAAATACAATCTCCTTGTTAAACCAGGTGCACAGTCCCTGAAGGGTTAATCTTCATCTCCGAGTCGACCAACCAGTAAATAATAAGTGTGTGTATCGGTAACTCAGGTTGATGCTCAACATATATATTGGCTCCCCTGCTGTACCTCCGGAGGGGGACATTTCTGAGGCAGATGCCAAATAGGAAAGGGGTTTCAGTATATTTTGGAAGATTTAAGTCATGCACATTTTGGAAAAAGTAATTTCTTTGAGAATTCGAAAAAAGTATGGAAAAAAAGATGTCTTTGAAGAATGTACATGCCCCCCCTCCTCAGGATATCAAATGGAAGATGCCTTGTTTTAAGCATATTATATCAATCTCCCAAGGAAGTGATCACGGAGGGAAAACCTGTGGTAGGTTTGTAAGTTAAAAAGGTATAATTTAGTGATCTGTCGCCCTAAGGAATACGTGGAAAATGTTGTCTTGTATATGGCTTCCTCCTGGGAGGTATACATTTCCAATACGTAGAAACGTATCATATTTCCCACGACACAGTCGAAACCCTGGATCTTAAGACGCTGGGAATATGATCCAATCCTACCCTGTACCTGGGAAAGGGTATCAGATACCCTAACCATACCCTACCAACCTCAAGGGTTGCATTGTGCGGTTTACGCCACAATGATCTGTGTTTGAGCAGTGGAGCTAATCTTGCAGGGATTTTGAGAAATCCACAAGCAAGGTTGTCTCTTGCGCTTAGATTTATTAAAGCCCTTTGATACGGTTCGGTTATAGACTGCACTTGTTTAGGGAAAATATGTTATTTTTGAGGGCTTATGCATAAGTCGGCCTGAGGAGCTTAGGGACTGGGGCTTCATTTTCTTGATCTGGCTCCACTTTCAAAGAAAGAAACAGATGTCTTTTCACGGGAACCTGAACAAAATCAACCCACCAGTTTGTCGAGCTACTAGACTCGGCGACATCTTGTACCCGGGTTTTTACTAAGGGTGTTAGGTTAATTAGAAAAGCAAACACCCTCTGTGCCCCCTTCACCCGAAATCGGCGGCTCAACGGCTCCTATGCCATTGAAAAGTTGTACGTTGCAAAACATTTTTTTAAGAAACCGCATAGTAAAAACTTTGAAGTATTCATTCTATGCGTCCTCATAGATTGGGAAGATAACTGAACGAGTGCATAGTATAATTATTCCAGTTACTTGATATTAATGGGTGATTTTCGCTGTACACTCTGTGATTCCATGCACTATTAAAAAACACTTTTACTAGCAGTGCTTCCTTAATAGTGTATGATAGTATTAGCCATAATATGGTACAGAAGAGGCGATACGCGTAATTCCCCAAACGTCGCTGAGCAAAGTGAAGACTAAACAGTATGTGTGTATATATATATATATATATATATATATATATATATATATATATATATATATATATATATATATATATATATATATATATATATATGATTATTGGGTACGTTTGGAAGATAATAAAACATACAAAAAGTAAAGAGAAGCGCAGCGAGAAGTCGCTTGGCTAGTCTAGTTTCCATCCTCAATATACACACACATATATATATATATATATATATATATATATATATATATATATATATATATATATATATATATATATATATATATATATATATATATATATATATAGCGCTGTGTGCTGGTGAACATCTATTCCTGTCTGGACTTGCTCACCATCTACATGCAAAACATGTATGCAAAACACAGAAACGGAGATGGCCTGATTTGCCAATTGGCTTAACATAATTTATTATAGCGCATTGAACAATCACACAGAATAAGAATTTGAAATTTGCGCGCGTACACTGTATTTTCTACCATAAATCACACGTCTCTTTTTTGTTTCTATGCGCTGCTATAAAATGACCTATTTTGACTTTGTTTTGTCTAGACCTAGCCTAGCCTACTAGAGCTGGCTTATTCTTCACCAACTAGTCATTTTTTTACTAGTCAAGTCATTATAGTACTTTTCAGATTTGCCAGATGGCAGCACTGCTGAATCCTCTCATGGCTGTTACCAAGAACAGACATCTGGTGTGAATATTAAGAACTAAACTGGACTCAGCAAGCACAGTAAAGTTATTAAGACTGCAAGCAATATATACAGAATTACAAATGTATTCAGCCTGGTATCGAGGCTAGTCTAGACCGAGAAGACACGCTTGTTGTGTCTATGTCTCTAGGGCGGGTGCGTTCAAGGCGTTAGCAACCTAGCTTGTTTATAGGTATCAGACAGACACAATATAGGAATCATCATCACAAAAAGATAGGCGCCTGCGCGGTGGACCTTGAGCGAAAACCCTGGCTCATCCTCCCTTTGGGCTGGCCCCCACCAGTTGTACCCTGAACAGCATTGAATGGTTCCCAATAAGATATTTGCGGACATGTGATTGAACATAATGGTGGACCTTGTTGTCTGGGGGTTCTTATTTATTGGGACCTTTACATCCACATTTGGCATAGCTTCCAATAAGAAATAGCATGTCGAATTTGCTGCCTATATTCGCACCTGTCCGAGTGTTTTATTTATACATGTAGTTACTGGTAAGAAAATAAATCTATAGGAATCTAAAGTAGTTCTTTCCATACCAATAGCGACGACAGCAATACTTCATTCAAACTACTAATATCTCCCTCCCATATTTCAAATAAACTTCGCAAGATTTTCAGTATTCCGAGGTTATGACCTTTGTTTAAAATACGTTTACAAGACAGATGTTAGTGGAATCACAGGGGTTTGGAAATACAGTCCATTTCTTATACAGTTGAGGGGAAGAGCTAGCAATCGGAGCATTAGACCCCCGGCGGGGGCACTCAGGTATAGAGGGGGGTCGCACCTGCGTTACGTATTTCGCGGAGGAAGGGGTCTTTTTGTAAGACCTCCGCATGTCCGCGATTTTGTAAAAGAAGGGTACTTTTTTGTACTCAGGTACGAAGTATGGGGGTCAAAATCCCCTTACAATCCAGGAAATATACGCGGCTCTTACGCCGAGTGACTCCCGAAGTGACTGGCCTACCGAGTCTGCTGCCGCCACTTGCTGCCGCTAAACATGCAGAGGATTATAAAATCTTAAGTTAAAATACGTGTTCCCGTTCATCCAATGTCAGTGTTTTGATAAAAGAAGGGGTGTTTATTAAGTGGAAAAAATCAGCGTTTTATTAAAATAAGGGTGCTTTTTTGGCCAGAAATCAGTGCTTTAGGGGTATTTTTTAATTTTGATAACGAACGTATGCACCCCCCTAAATACCCAAGTGACCCCCCCGGGATTAGACCACTCGACTATTGGGGTAGCATCTTCCAATTCGGAATTTCGTTTTTCGTCACTTTTCCTTACATAGTGTGGGTAGGTCGTGACTAGTCAGTTGTAAGTGGAGGAGGAAACCGAAGTAACCAGCAAAAACAACCGTCCAACCCCAAGTCACTGGCAACTTTCTCACATGCCACGCGAGAGAGAGAGCGACCCAATATCAATGGCAATGCCTTCGACCACTTGACTATCAGGGGATGCCCTCCACGCCCAAGGGGGTTGGAATTTTCGATCTTCGATCTGATCCCCCTCCCCCCCCCTTTCCTTATTCACACGATCTACTGGTATGACATTCAGGTTTGACTTGCCGTGTTCTCCCTTGAAGTACTTTTTATTCGGTGCACTTTGGCGATCCTATCAATTAATCAAAACACTATAGGTTTAACCTGCATTACCAGATTGGATTTTAATCTCAATTTTTCAGCAATCATGATATCTATCTTTAACCTCAGAGCGCATAATTACACTTTGATCGAAGTTTTTTGTCAAATCAGTGTCAACTAGAATATATGAAGTATTACCCAGAGGTGTGGTTGAGTCCGAGTTGCTGTCTGGTTTTGCCAAAAATAAAACTTTGACGTCAGCGTGTTCCATGACCACTTCAACATTCTGTAGCCTAGAATCTAGTCTGTTTTTTCGTATATTTGACCTGCCATTCTCACCACTGTCCAGGGTTGAATCGCACCTCGGGCATGTAAGAAATATGACTTAGGGGGTGGTTTTCGCCGGATTCTCCGGTTTCTTCCACCAATGACAACTGGCTAGTCACGAATATGGCAGAAAAAGTGACAAAGACGAAAATCCAAATGCCATGCTTTTTTTTACCTGACTCAACCTTGGTCAAGGTGGTGATTTTTATTTACATCTATATCATCGAGTCTTTTTCAAGGTCTTGGGATGAAGCCACTGCTTGGTCACTACACGTATCTCTCACCAATGCCTGGGTTCGAATCCCGACCGGGGCATGTGAGAAAGTAGCCAGTGACTTTGGGCTAGACGGTAGTTTTCCGGGGTATTCCGGCGTCCTGACCACTCACAACTTATTGGTTACGAATTACACGCAATATGATAGAAAAGGTAACGACGGACGAATTTCTATATCGAAATCCCATTTTACCTGGGGGACGGGGTTAAGGACATTGGGGCCTGTCAGAAACCTTGAAAAAAGCACGATGTGTTTAAACGAATCTCTGATCTACAGTTATGGTATAGGGGGTCATCAAATTTCAAAAATGTGGAGGAAAGATTAATAGAGAGGAAGCTCTATCACATTCTTATCTTATCTAGTTTTTACTACACTCAAATTTAATTACATTTTGAAATATACATATTTCAACTTCCAGATAACATCAAAATTGGAAAATATGATACCCTTCCGTCAATAATGCCATTAGTTTCGAATACGTTCAAGCAAATCGGTTAACAAATTGAAACTCAAAATGCATGTTTGAAACGACCTTGTTTTGGCGGAATTCAATATTTGAGAAAAGACTTGTGTGGCTCTGTAATTGTAATTGTAATGAAAATTGACCACACCCAATGGTGTCAAATTACAAATACATTATGAAACAATCTGTCTCTTTCTCTGGCCTAGACATCCAAATATATTGACCTGATTATGCGGAAAAGCCTGTAGGTTTCAAAGTATCGAAAACATCTCAAGTTTAATTTTTGCGTATTTTGCGTTTAGCCTCGGATGCAAAATTAAAATTCGCAGTGATTAGTGCTGCCACGTTCAGTGTATACCTGGCACTCCATGTTCGCAGTTAAAAAACGTAAAAATTGAATTTCTGTAAATTCGCAAAATTTACTCTGCACAATATTTAGTAAATCTAGAGTATTCACAATAAAGTCCCCCATAAGCCAACGTATGGGGGCTTGGTTAAGACAGGTTCCAATGTACCTATGTGGTAACATAGACTAGATGCTCATACCAGTGACAGCGGTTGACGTTCCTCACGGTAAGACTATCTGCCTAGGATATGTCAAATATTAACACGATCAACGTCTAATTATAATTTGGAAGATATTGATAAGGACTCATAGGTGAAGACGGAAGGATCGCACCCTTAGTGAAATCTCACACTTGAGGAATGCCGCTAATTCATTTTTTAATACGTGGTTGTCTTTAGGACAATTTTGCAATGCACCTATTTGCTCAAATACACAAAATGTTGTTGGTCTCATAACAAATCCATCAGTGAGGATTCATGACTTGACTACCTTGTTGGTGAAAGATGAATGATTAATTGTTTAATAACTGCGCCGCTGCTAACAATATTGATGATGATGATGATGACAATAATAATAATAATAATAATAATAATAATAATAATAATAATAATGATAATAAAAGTAATAATAAAAATGACAGTAATAATAATAATGACAGTAATAATAGTAATAATAATAATAATAATAATAATAATAATAAAAATAATAATAATAATAATAATAATATAAGTATAGAAACAATAAGTAATACTAATAATACTAATAATTATAATAATGATGATAATAATAATAATAATAATAATAATAATAATAATAATTAATAATAATAATAATAATAATAATAATAATAATAATAATGATAACAATAATAATAATGATAATGAAGGAGAAGTGAAAAAGAGGAAGAAGAACATTTTTTCGGCGTCCTAATGAACTTAAACGAAAGGTAAGTTCAATTTTAAAGAAAAATCTCTCAGACCTTGGTTATGTAATGCGGATGTCGTCCCGCCCTCGCCATGCAGTGATTGATTGACAGATACCTGGGCATCACCATGGATACCGCGATAACTAATCTTAGTTACATAAACAGTTATGATATCGCTATCATTGCAGTAACGTTCGCGTGGCGCCAAAATACCTCTTGCTTCTCAAATTCCGGTATGCATAATAAGCACATTCAAATAATTTTCGTATCCGTATGACTTTGTACCGTAGAGGTTCAGTCTAAAGCATACAAAACAATATAATGATTTTCTCAAAAAAATAATCTTCCCTCATCAATCTCGCGTTTTTAATCTACTTCCTTTTTGGTCAATACTTATAATTGTATGATATCTTTTATACTTTTTCTTCCATGGTTTTCCTATGTATTTCTGTTTGTTTTTTGTAAATTCAATGGAATGAAATGAAATATATTCCCTACATGACATAATAACGTCCATAAAGAGTATTTGTCCATTCAAACCTAGCTTATATACATTCCACCGTTGGGAATTTTTATGAAATAATTAAATCGATTTCGAATGAAAAATCCAACAGTATCCGAGTTATATTTTCTACTTTCCTGAACGTTGAAAAAAGTGCACTGGCAATGGATGTAATTTTATTGGCTGCATCTTGTAAAAATATACACACCATACGTTACATACATTTCTGTTATATATACACGGTAACTAAAAGGCTCTTGTTCAATTGTTTAGGCAAGGTTAGCAAAAATGTACGAAAATATCCTTCGAACAATAATATTGTAATTAAATTCTAGGGTTAGAAAATGTGTTTGATATCTGATAATGCAAACAGAATAGCCAATATAAAATCAGTCGTCAAGAGACAAAGTTCAAGGAGATTTCTATTGAAATTTTGTGAGGGATAGTAGTAACTAGGATCTCCCCATGTGGTTCTGGGGAGAGATAGATAAGATATGTACAGTATGCTGTAAGCCAGGCATGGCATGCACGTATGAAATATGACACAATACACCTACGTGAAATGAGAACTATATTGGTAAAAGGCACGAAACAAGGTTTAATATTCTTAATATATGAGTTCGGTTGTGTGTGATTAATCTCAACCAGGAAAGCAATGAAAAACATTTTTAAATTATCAAAACGTTTTTTATTTATAGTATTCATTACTAGTAGTCAGACAAGAGCCCTGGCAGCTCGTGTTGACTATGTAAAATTATTATCGAATTGAAATAAAGATTATCTATCTATCTATCTATCTATCTATCTATATCATTTATTTGTATTATAATAGTTACAAAGTGTGGCATATGCATTAAACAAAGTCTTATATTAATGGAATGAGAAACATGAATATGTGGGTGGGGGTTAAAGGATATCACGGGTATTTTTCGGGGTATTTGTTAAACGGAAAATGCATCCACACGTTGATTCAGGTTTTTAACATAAGAATATCAACGATGTGTGTATACTCCTGAAATATATGTCTCTTCAACCAAAACTAAGTAATTCTGTGAAGTAATTGTAAAATAGTGTTTAGAATATCTGCTGAGAGGAACGTGCACTCATTATTTCCAAGATTATCTATCTTTTTGGGGCACCCCAATCTCATGCTTGCATCGCCTGCAAGCTAGCCAAGCCACGCCAACAATTACCCCCACCCTACCCTTCCCAACTCACCCACCCACCCTCCATGCTTATGTTGACCTATGGGATTTGCAAGATGT
>OZ012697.1:36778749-36783881 GCA_963942565.1 Maea johnstoni
TTTTGTTTGTATCATATGTATTGTTATATTTTGATGTGTGACATTTTTTGAGAGAAATATTGTAGTCAATAAAGAATTCATACATACAATGACGAGTGCAGGCAAATGTTATAATTGGCAATAAAGTATTAACTTGCAGTATACTAGTATCTTGCAGTATATAATTTAACTAATTTAAAATCCTTATGCTGCTGGTGGCTAATTTGGCCGATACAAAATGATGCAATAAAATCTGAAACATTAATTGAAAGCCTAGCATATAGTTACTCATCTGAGAGTACTCATCAAGAGCTATGTGATAGAGAAGAATTGGTGGTTTTCTCGTTTATGCATCTGCCTCAAATATTTCCCATTTATGTCTTTAAGAAATATTTACCAGACTGCTGATTTTGACCTTTTTGAGCATTAGGCTGTGACTGTTTGTTTGTTGTTATTGCTGATGTTGTAGTCGTTATTGTTGTTGTTGTTGTTGTTGCTGCTGCGGTTTAGTTGCCCTATCATGCTTCCATATTACCATCAATCACAACGTTGGACTTTTGAGAGCAGCAACCGTTTAAATGTTGATTTATGAATAGCAATGTTAGAACCGTTATCAAGGGGGAGGAGATACATGAAGCATCCATCAGCCTCCGGGCGCCATGGCGACGAGAGGACGAGGAAAAGATGACGATGAGGCAGATTCCGTTAGGAGAGGAAGTGGAACCCACTGGTACCGGCGTTCAAGGCAAAGGAACCCTGCCCATTACCTGAGGGTACCTATACCCTTAGGGTACAGAACCCTTTCTATGCATGTCTGTACGGCCTGTTTCCTCTTTCCTCTTGAAATGTGTGGAGTTGTTGTTGTTTTGCTAATGGTATCATTTTTACTGTTGTTGTTGTTGTTGTTGTTGTTGTTGTTGTCATTGTTGTTGTTTTATTGCTATAGAAAAGGTGTACAATGACGACAACAACGCTGACGACGTGAATGGTGATGATGATGATGACGATGATGATGATAATGAAAACGACCATGGTAACACTGATGGAAAACCAAAGAAGAAAAAGAAGAAGACAAATAAGAAGAAAAAGACGACGACAATGATGATGATGATGATGATGAAAAAGATCATGGTTATGATGATAGAAAAAACTAAGAAGTTTCGAAGAAGAAAAATTAGAAGGAGAAGAAGAAGGAGGCGAAGGAGAAGAAGAAAAGGAAGAAGAAAACGGAACAGATGAAGAAGTAGTAGAAGAAGAAGAAGAAGAAGAATTAAAGGAAGGAAGACGAAGAAGTAAATGACGGCGATTCGGATGACAATAGTGAACAAACCATATCCGCTCTACCTGCGGGTGACAGTTGAGGAATGTGTTACCTGGCTGGCATCACAGGAAGTTAGTAGTATCTGCAAGGATCTTTCCACTTGAGGAACTCCTAGCTCTCCCTTAATTCGCTACCCACCTCCTGTCGCCTGCCCCTTTATATCCCTTTGTTTATGGCTACTTTCGTTCCAAGCACAAGGATGCATTTCTTTTGTGAAAAACCATCTAAACCCTGTCATATTGGTATTCATTGAATGGCTCTCGCTTATTACACTCACGTGAGTACCCATATACCAGGAATTCCGTCATTCCAGAATTTTTGTATCATTTTGTATTGCCCAAAATTAGCCACCTGTAGCATAAGGGTTAAGAGTACTGTCAGGTACCCAGAGACCGTACCAGACTCCTCAAGGTCCAGACTACAGAGGATACTACATCTCTCATCCTTACATCATCCTAGCGTGACGTCGCTAGGCAGCAACATCCCCATCTACTATATCCACATTTAACCAAGAGCTTAGCGATCAGTGCATATTTACCCTGAGTCAACGCAGAATGGATACATCTACCTAGGGAGCATAGGATTTGGGGTAATTGGCACGGATGTTGTTTGCTCCAGAAATGGGGGTAAGGGTCTACCAGGCACAGACAATCCAACTCATCTTTTTGTCGCATCCACGGAGTAAAGTGAGACCAAGAAACAGGAAGAACGGTAGGTATTTAACCCATTGACACTCAGAGCGGCCAATGCATGCCTGACAATTTTGGAAATATTTTACTTGCATACACATTTTCTGTAAAAAAAACATTTGAAGGTGAAATGTTGATCACAAGCCAACCAATAACTCTCTCTCAATTGTTTTGTGAAATTTCCTTTTAATCATAAGTTATTTCCAAAAGTATAAGAGAAGCAGACGATACATTCTAGAGTAACTCTGAGTGTAAATGGGTTAATTCGGGATTGGTACCGTTGACAATTTCAGGATACATTACGATCTCAATATCTCTTTAATGATACAATATATAAACAGCATTTTTAACCATGATGATTAATTGACAGAAGGGTTCGGCTGATACATGTAAGATAACAAGGTGGTTTTAAGGGTTGCAAACGTTTTTACTAAACGAAACGGTTTATTAGAGAGAGAGAGAGAGAGAGAGAGAGAGAGAGAGAGAGAGAGAGAGAGAGAGAGAGAGAGAGAGAGAGAGAGAGAGAGAGGTGATGGTGAGAGAGAGAGAGAGAGAGAGAGAGAGAGAGAGAGAGAGAGAGAGAGAGAGAGAGAGAGAGAGAGAGAGCTTGGGTTGTAGATACTTAAACCCGATTCAACTTAAACCCCGAGTGGGAGCAAACGTATTTAGACTATTTTCCTGCAGGCAGTTATAGATACAGTATGCATTTTCTGCTACATATCCTTTTCAGCCATCACAACGATCAAGAAACAATATGAATACAAGTATATTAACACTTTCCAACTATAACAACACGTACGCTAATGACACTATGGGAGGTATTGATAATCCTTTATAAGAATATCAACAGGTGGTGAATGGTGAACAGGTACTTTCAGGTGAAACACAATCTAGGTGAACTGAAATACAAAGTAGAATAAAATGAATAAAAATACAAATGAAATACAAATAAAAAAAAACATCGGTAAATTAACAGGATTTACAGTACCCAAAGTATGTATGGCACGTGCAGGTAGTCTTAGCAGGGTGCTATGAGTCAGTCGCGGGACAGGATGATTCCTCTATGATGATCAGGTGGGGGGGGGGGGGGGGGGGGGGGGGGGGGGGGTGTTGGCTAATCGGCTAGCATGTTTGAGTTATGGTATGTTAAGGGGAGCAGAGGTCCTGGGAAAGGTAAATAGTGCCTGGCTAAGAGTCACTTACTACTCCCCCACTTGACTCAAGACCACAGCACTTATATAATGCTATATGGACTACTCGAGGGGAACCTCTTCCAAGCCTGACACCTGGGCGTACACAGGCTGCAGCTGGTACTCTGATTATTGCCCCTTCAATTTACCCTCAATTTCCCCTTACACCAAACACGGGAGGGAAGAGAATGCACTTAAAACCTTGTTTTTATTATGTTTGTTATTATTATTTTTGTTATTAATATTATTATAATTATTATTATTATCATTATTAGTATTATTATTGTACACAGGCTAAAGCTGCTACTCTCATTATTACCCCTTCAATTTACCCTCATTTTCCCCTTAAACCAAACAAGGGAGGGTTGAAAACGCACTCAAAACCTTGTTATTATTTTTATTTTTTTTTTTATTATTATTAATATTATTATTATCATTATTATTATTATTATTATTATTATTATTATTATTATTATTATTATTAGTATTATTATCATTGTTATTGCTAGTATTATTATCATCGTTATTGCTAGTATTATTAATATTGATGTTTTTGTTGTTGTTGTTGTTGTTGTTGTTGGATTTTAAGGGGGGCAGAGGTCCTGGAAAAGGTAAATAGTGCCTGGCAAAGAGTCACTACTCCCCCCACTTGACTCAAGACCACAGTACTTATATAATGCTATATGGACTACTCGAGGGGAACTTCTTCCTAGCCTGACACCTGGGCGTACACAGGCTACAGCTGGTACTCTAATTATTACCCCTTCAATTTACCCTCATTTTCCCCCTTACAACCAAACAAGAGAGGGGAAGGGAATGCACTCAAAACCTTGTTATTATTATTTTTGTTATTATCATTTTTATTATTATTATTATTATTATTATTAGTAGTAGTAGTAGTAGTAGTAGTAGTAGTATTATAACCATTCTTATAATCACTATTATTATCATTATTATTATTATTATTATTATTATTATTATTATTATTATTATTATTATTATTATTATTATTATTACTATTATTATTATTATTATTATTATTATTATTATTATTATTATTGTTATTATTATTATTGCTAGTATTATTAATATTGTCATTTTTGTTGTTGTTGTTGTTGTTGTTGTTGTTGTTGTTGTTGTTGTTGTGGTTGGATTTTTAAGGGGGGGCAGAGGTCCTGGGAAAGGTAAATAGTGCCTGGCTAAGAGTCACTACTCCCCCCACTTGACTCAAGACCACAGCACTTATATAATGCTATATGGACTACTCGAGGGGAACTTCTTTCTAGCCTGACACATGGGCGTACACAGGCTGCAGCTGGTACTCTAATTATTACCCCTTCACTTTACCCTCATTTTCCCCTTACACCAAACAAGGGAGGGTAGAAAAACGCATTCTAAACCTTGTTATTATCATTTTTGTTATTAATATTATTATTATAATAATTATTATTATTATTATTATTATCATTATTATTATTATTATTATTAGTAGTAGTAAGTAGTAGTAGTAGTAGTAGTAGTAGTAGTAGTAGTAGTAGTAGTAGTAGTATTATGACCATTATTATAATCACTATTATTATTATTATTATTATTATTATTATTATTATTATTATTATTATTATTATTATTATTATTATTATTGTTATTGCTAGTATTATTAATATTGTCGTTTTTGTTGTTGTTTTTGTTGTTATTGTTGATGTTGGGTTTTTAAGGGGGGGCAGAGGGTCCTGGGAAAGGTAAATAGTGCCTGGCTAAGAGTCACTACTCCCCCCACTTGACTCAAGACCACAGCACTTATATAATGCTATATGTACTACTCGAGGGGGAACTTCTTCCTAGCCTGACACCTGGTATACACAGACTACAGCTGGTACTCTGATTATTACCCCCTTCAATTTACCCTCATTTTCCCCCTTACACCAAACAAGAGAGGGTAGAGAACACACTCAA
>OZ012697.1:36784081-36819081 GCA_963942565.1 Maea johnstoni
GAGAGAGAGAGAGAGAGAGAGAGAGAGAGAGAGAGAGAGAGAGAGAGAGAGAGAGAGAGAGATTTACATTTGGAATTATTGGCTCACAATCAAAAAACAAATATATATATATATATATATATATATATATATATATATATATATATATATATATATATATATATATATATATATATATATATATATATATATATATATAAATATATATTTATATATATATATATATATATATATATATATATATATATATATATATATATATATATATATATATATATATATATATACATATGTTACAGTAAGAGTGTCAAACCAGGGATTTAGTCAAATCCCTAAAACGTTCAGGGAATCTGTCAAATTCTTGTTTGACTCACGGATTTGGTCCCTAAATGTCTAGAGATTTGACTAAATCCTTGAAAATAGGATGGTCAGAATGATGAAATTGATAAACTTTGACTGAGATATTAATTATCATCATCATCAAGCAATACTTTTTGGCTGAGCATTGATTTTTCAGCATTACTTTGTACCTCATTACTTTGATAATCAGGAATCATAAGTAGCGCTCAACTAAGCATAAAACAAAGGTAATTGTCATTCAATAATCCCTCTGAAAGGTCTCCAGTAAACAAGTCAAAAATGACCCACCTATTTTTAGGGGTTTAGTCATATCCGTAGACATTTAGGGACCGAATCCTTGAATGAAACTGGAATTTGACAGATTTCCTGAAAGTTTTAGGGATTTGACTAAATCCCTGGTTTGACACTCTTACTGTAACATATATATATATATATATATATATATATATATATATATATATATATATATATATATATATATATATATATATATATATATATATATATATATATATATATATATATATATATATATATATATATAGGTTCGTAAGATTTTCTCAAGGTGTGTCCAAAACCATACCTATCTGGGTTTAAATGTGTTAAAGGTACATATAGCGCACGTGCCTTTGGCAACACCTCAGACGACCACACTCCGTACACAAACACACCGTTTTCATTCAACTGGTTGATTTACACAAAAGTTACCTTGATAAGTGCGGTAAATAATCAGGCAAATCGAAATGGTTCAGGGATGTGTGTTAAGTGCAATGTTGAAATGTTACGGTGCCGAAGGTGCTGTTTATAATAAAGGAGAGAGGTACCCAATAGGCAGCCGAGGGTGCGACTACTTTAGGGCATGGTCTTAGCCAGCAGGGTGTCGGGGTGCCTTTTTGGACACCCAAACCCTTAAAAAGGACACCCAAATATTTTTGTGTAGAATTTCTAAAAATCTCAATCTCAAGCCTATAATTGAATTTTTTCATCTCCAAATAATTCCCATGACATTGTTTAATGATATCATGCCTTATGTTGAGGAATGTATACATGCTTATGGTTGAAATATGAGTATATTATGATCCCCCTTAGAAATATGGACACCCCAAAATTTTACAACTGCCAATTTTAGGCACCCAGTTTCTAAATCCTGGCTAAGACACTGCTTTAGGGTAAGGAATCTTTGTGTCGCACAGTAACGGAGTGCTCTCCTCATTGCCGGGAGGTATAGCGCACTGCAACATAGACTTGCCTCCATTTCGCTCGGCGTGATCGAACCTGGAAAAAGAGTGAGCTAATTTAATTGTCAAGTAAATATATATATATATATATATATATATATATATATATATATATATATATATATATATATATATATATATATATATATATATATATATATATATATATATATATATATATATATATATATATATATATATATATTATTGACTGTAATGTATTACAAAAGTAAAGATATCAAATCAAGAAAAATACAAACAAGAAAACATAAGCTATATACAAAAATGAAACTGGGTACGTCTAAAATGAGGGAGTGTTCAGATGGTTGTCATATAACGGTCCGGTCTACATGTCCGCCTTAAGGTCCGATCAATGGTTCATATAAATGAAATAATTGATAAGGGCATTGGGAGACTATATTTCATAGTCATATTTTGAGACATGAGATTTAAGGTTCTTGTTTATGCCAGGTATAAGAAACCTATGTAAATAATTTCCAGTGATATGTATGTATATTTATTGACTGTAATAATAACTACAAAAGTATACAAAATGTGTCATATGATTGATCAGGTATATTCGATGTATCCAAGTCAGAAATGACCAAAGAAACTTCTTCGCCCCTCATCCATGTGATGAAATGATGTATTGAGGGCCTGCTCTGTCGCCTTAGAAAGAAATGACGGATGTTTGATTCAAAAGTTTCTATTTCTCTCCGCAGCCAGACACTTAACCCTTCTAATGCTATAGCTACTTTCATCAAAAGCACAAGGACGCAACAATTTTTGAAAACTATCCAAACCCTGTCATGTTACTATCAATTGGATAGCTCTCGCTGAGCATTCTCATTGTACTGTATTTTATGTTTTATTGACTGTACAAAAATGTACAAAATCACACATATACAAAATCATATATAAGGAACATAATCCAAATTATAACAGATAACAAAAAGATAAACATAAAGGTAACATAAGAAAACAGAAAGTTACTGATTCTCACAAAGCGTAAAAATAGAAAGAACATAGTTATCTTACTAAGGAGAATATTTACAGACATTAAATTCTTTACCGTTAAATGTAAACAAAGCGGACTCACAAAGAAAGAGATGTTTTTAAGTACCCATACGCCAGGGTTTCGATCATCTCTCAGGATTTTTGCATTATATTTATATTGGCCAAAATAGCCACCAGCAGCATAAGGGTTAAGCATTCAGTGACTAGGTGTTACGCTTCGTGGTGTCGCCTTGTGTATGTAAACATAAGTATCTCTTTAATTGAGGCTAGATGTGATAAGTTGGTATGAGATCAACATGGGTCACTGATGGGTCACATGCGAGACTGTCACGAAGCCTGGGAAAATAACATCCAATGTTGTTGCTTTCAGTGGCAGCTTTTTTATCATTGAATTGAATACAATTGTAACCCGTTTCACCATCGTATCAGTGTCTGGCGTTTTCATGATATTCGTGGTTGAAGTGACGTAGGGTTTGGACTCATCGTACCATTTCAGTACGTCGTCTTTTTCTATCCTATCACTATTTTTAGGGTGATATCCATCAACCTCACCATCATCATCATCATCATCATCATCATCACCATCATCATCATCATCATTTCCTGATTATCATCACCATCATCATCATCATCATTGTCTCCAGCATTATCATCATCATCATTTTCCTGATCATCATCACCATCATCATCATCATCATTGTCTCCAGCATTATCATCATCATCATTTCCTGATTATCATCATCATCATCATCATCATCATCATTGTCTCCAGCATTATCATCATCATCATTTTCCTGATCATCATCACCATCATCATCATCATCATTATCTCCAGCATTATCATCATCATCATTTTCCTGATCATCATCACCATCATCACCATTATCATCATCATCATGCATATACCATACACCACCACGAACTATTTTCACAATTATCAACTTCATCACAATCACCGATTCTGAAATACCTAGTTATCATTATCATCCTTGCACCAACAACAGCAGCGACAACAACGACAACAACAACCACAACAAAAACAACAAGTCTTGCTAGTAAAGATAGTAAAGGTACTTTCTCTATCGTCATCATTAGAATTGAATTCATAAAAAGGGAAAACCTTGATCACCTCGTAGAACTGGCATAGAAATAGTCTTTATAGAATTCAAACAAATAATACTAATAATACTAATAATTATAATAATAATAATAATAATAATTATAATTGATATTTGAGATAGCGCCCTTTCCACCTATAATGTTAAGAGCGCTTTAGAGAGAGTCAGTGGACAGTTGTCATGGTCCATATAGTCAAATAAACTCCTTTCGAAATAGCAATGATGATAATGATGATGATGGAAGAGGATTTGAAGGATGACTATTAAAAATGGATTTTTTCGATGGCTGCGTTGTTATTCACGAGGAGGAAGATGCGGCTGCTGGTGCTGATGATGATGATGGTGATGATGAAGAAGATGAAGAGGATGATGATGATGATGAAGTCGAATTTCAAGACAAACTTGCCATCACCTATTTCCACTCACGCGTAACAGAGTACCACAGTATGTCAATTAATACGTGCACAATTCAGGCAGCCATGCACTTAAAAGTCAACTAAAGTTTATTCCGAGAGTTCAAGACGAAAATATCTTTAACAGCCCCTTTTGCTGGTGTACATGATGCCCGAATACTTCAAAGTGATGAAAACCAACGAGGTACATGTCAGTTATTATTCATGAAAGTAAAACCCTCATAATAGTTGCGCTGCAGGGTGTGAGTATTTATCGAATTATTTTACACGTGAAATGAAACTAAGTGACAGAAAATATGAAAAATCACATGTATAGTATGGATTGTGAGGGGCTCGACTAATTACACCTTCTTGACTTAGACAGCAAACTTTCTTTAGGATCATGCGGGTTGGAGACACGAATATGTCCCCTGTCAAACTGTGGGTCAGCCACGTTATGACAAGATAAAGGCAAAGATGTCTATTAAAGTCGCATCATGTTTCACCTGAACTGAACTAGTAACCGCGGTCATGTCCGCCATCTTGGAAAAATCTCGCTCTTCATCGCCGGAGGCTATAAATGATCATCACTTTAGTTGCGCATGGGCGAACGCAGAGTTAATCAAATCAAACTCTAAATACATTTTCCTCATCACAAAATAAACACCCATTTCAGCGAATCTACCTGTAATTTTGCTTCGGAACTCTTTGAAGGCGAATTACTTTAAATTACTTTGATGTAGTTTCTGACCATTTTGGAAGAAAAGAGAGCACTTACCAAATCATTGTAAAACGAAAAATGAATATCTTTCATGCCTTGGATTTAAAGAATGTCAAAAATGTGGTTGTGGTTAGAACTCTGCAGTCACAGAGTTGAATATCCACCCATATAAGCCAAATATGTAACCCTTTTAGGCAGCAATTCGTCGTAAGTCTCTGACTATAGATACCACGAAATACATGCACTATACAGCATCTTATTATAACATACGAGAGAGGGTGTGTATACTATTAATGACTTAAACGATCTGATAAAAGTACATGAGTTAATTCTGACATCCAAATGTCACTGCTCGGCCATTCATCTATTGAAATTGTTAATTCATTTTCTAAATATTAATAATTATTATTGATTGCTTTTTAAATGTAGGATTTTTGTTTTCCTCTTAATCTATAAGAATTTGTGTGATATTTTGTGGTGAACAACTTTTTAGATTGAGGAACATGAGTAAAAAATCGCAGTTTGTCCGATTACGAGGGAGGGAGTATAGGCTACAAGGTACCTAACTATCTTAGCATGGCCCTAGGTTCACAAATTAACCCCTTAAGCCTCCTTGAGTACCTCATTCAAAACCGGATGTGCCGGTCTACCTGCTGCTGTGCGCACCCTTAATTTAGCTAGTTAGGGTGCTACCTCCCAGGGTGTTGGGTACAGCTTTAAGGGGTGCTGAGGGTACCTTCTCGATTGGGTTCAGGGCTCGTTCGAGGCCAGGTGAAAATAGTCCCTTTCAGAGTATGGCTACTTCTGTCTGATCTCAGTCAAGTTAGAAGGAAGAGTTCGTTTGTAAACTTTTTAATGTATGCTTAGCGTGGCAGCAGAAACGCCAACGGTTAAATACAACTCGAACAGTTCCTTACAAATGTCTCGTGTGATCTTGAATACTTGGAAGCAGGTGGATTGTAAAGAGTCTTTCCTCTTGCCTGCACAATATTTCAGTGAGGCGAAAAATACTAATCGTCAAAGGAGAGAACTATTCAGAGAGATTGATTTTTATTCATGTTCCTCAATCTAAAAAGTTGTACTCTACAGAATAGTAGTAGTAGTAGTGGTAGTAGTAGAAGAAGAAGAAGAAGTAGTAGTAGTAGTAGTAGTAGTAGTAGTAGTAGTAGTAGTAGTAGAAGAAGAAGAAGAAATAGTAGTAGTAGTAGTAGTAGTAGTAGTAGTATTTGTATATTTATTGACTGTAAAGGTGATTTAAGTAGTAGTTATAGCAACAGCAGCAGCAGTAGTAGTAGTAGTAGTAGTAGTAGTAGTAGTAGTAGTAGTAGTAATAGTAGTAGTAGTAGTAGTAGTAGTAGTAGTAGTAGTAGTAGTAGTAATGACAGTAGTAATACGACTACAAATGTTCTAGAATCGGTTTAAAGGGCAAATGCACCATCATGATGATTTAGATTCAAAATGTGCCTATATGTGTCACCTTTCAAATAAGACCACCCGCAAGTCTGTCCTCCTCAGATATGGCTTATGAAAGTTAGTAAAAAAACTAGCCTGAGTCTGGGCATGGAGGCTGACATTGCAGGCCAATTAAGCCCAATTAAGCACAATCAGTGGTATGAAGTGACTGCCAGTCCTGCTTCTGATTGGTTGAGAGATATCAGTGGCTGGAAGTGACTGCCACTGATATCTCTCGCCCAATCAAAATTGGCTTAAATTTGTGCCCTGGCCTGTAATGTCAGCCTCTATGCCCAGACTCAGGCTAGTTTTTTTTACTAACTTTCATAAGCCATATCTGAGGAGTGCTGAGGAGGACAGACTTGCGGGTGGTCTTATTTGAAAGGTGACACATATAGGCACATTCTGAACCTAAATCATCATGATGGTGCATTTGCCCTTTAATATGAAGTTTTCACTCTATTTTTGCATCTGTTTGTTTTCTGTTTATTTGCTCATGAAGATTGTATGTGTTAATATTTTGCACTTCCTTCTTACAGTCAAAAAACATACACTACAATACAGTGGTAAGAGACTACAATACAGTGGTAAGAGTGAGGTGTGATGTGGGCACTCGCATCCACGTCCCTCGCGCCACGTGTGGTTAAGTTCTTCCGGCACCAGGATTTAGACACATCCCGTGGCTTTAAACCCCACCAATTAACCAGCGCCGTTCCCTAAATAGCACCCCATGGATTCCTAATCCCTTCGTCTCTTACTTAGTTACTGTTAATCATATGGGTTTCAGGGTGGCCTGGTAAGAATCAGAGACAAAATGGACTCGGTTTCTTTTTCAGGAAACCCCAATCAGAATGGTCCTACTCTTAACACAAGAATACCTCGATTTTTGTTAAAATATTAAAACCATCAACCTCACTGTTCCCTTTATGCCTATGCCTTTCAATAATTCACTTGTGGTCCTCATAGATTTTCTAAATCATCAGTTTAAGCTTTAATAGACGAGTATATGAAGTTGCTATTCATCTAAGGTTCAAGATATAATTGGTTTTATGATTAGTAGTTATCCATCTAGAAAACGAATCATAATGTGATATATGTGTTTTGCAATGTGTGAATATTATTTCATCATAAACCTGGATGTTGATAGCAAGAAGGCGAGCTTATCTGTGAGGTTGAAGTGGTTATATGGACTTACTTAACGTATAATGACTTCGTTTAGCAGAAAAAATCATTAATGAAACGTCCTAGTTAGGGTCATCTAGTATATATTATTTGTGCTGAGATTTTCTTTGAAGAGATACAGAGCCTGTACCCATTTTTGGCATCGCAAGAGAACCATTAGTTATTAGTAACATTTATATTTTTTCATAAGTACCTTTTTTCAACTTTCTTTGGATATTCGGTGGTATTGCATTGTATGAAATATACACACACTGACTGTACTCTAACAAGTATGAAAATGCTTACGTAAAACCACGATTTTATTTTGCTTGTGCTTGTATTTCCTTCCGGAAATGGGAAAATTTTAAACAACTGCCAGAAAGAAAATATACTGTACTAAAGTTCGTGTCGTTCGTTGTCAGAGGTTAATGTACCGAATTTAGTTCAATACGGGTGAGTTGTCAAGAACCGCTGGTTCGTTTTGGGTTCGTCGTGAGAACCCCTCTTCGTACCAAGTTCGTGGTTAATGGCTGGGGATGTCATCATCACCCCTGTACCCACTGGGCACGTATCACCGCCCTGTCGCCTGGCAACGCGACGGCACCCTCCCGCCCACGCCACACGAGTTACGACACGCGCCGCCAGGGGTCGCCTCGCACGTGCTTGTTTTGTGTACTGGGCGGACTCGCCCCCTGCCCTTGGGCGGGGACTTCACAGCGAGGGGTAGCGGTTGGGGCAGGGAAGGGCAAAATAATTCCGTTTTGATAAAGTAAGAATAATACATTGGTAGACAAGTATATGTCTGACCATATGTCTGTCTGTTTTTTTATTTGTCTGCGATTTTGGACATGTACATTTTTGTGTCAATTCGTCAAAATAAAACTCGCTATGGCACGTGGTGCATAATTCGAATCATAAAAAAACGGCCGTAGATGTCAGAATATGAGGTAAAATAGGTTGTTATAGTTGGCGATACCTTTCCCTCAGAAATGATCTTTACTGCACATTTGTGGAATTTGATGCCCCTCGTTTGGGTCAGAAAAGTGCATATGAGCTACTTCGAGAAAGACTATATTGAACCATTTCCATTTCCATGTTGTTGTTGTTGTTGTTCTTGTTGCTTGTTTGCCTTTGTTGTTGTCAGTCAGTGTTGTTGTAAGTGTTAGTGTTGTTGTTATTTAGTGTTTAAGCTTCACATCTTACACCCAGTTTTGGGGGTACTTAAATAACGCTTTATGTTTTCCTCGCCAGAAGAAATTCCTGTCAACATATACTTCGCAAAGGATGAAAGTTAAATATAATTCGGGTAGAGGAAAAACTGATTCAAAAAGATTAACCACAAAAGCTAGCTTGAAGCAAATGTGAAAGGATTTACCCACAAACCCCAAAACAAAGTAAGTCACGATTTTGGCCTAACACTGATTTTAGGTATTTGATAAAAAAAATCCTCCCAGAAGTCTATGATATAAACTAGAAACCTGTTTATAGATGCCAAACATTCTTATAACGTTCGTTTTGGCGTACTAGATACGGATTGCAGTCAAAACAAGATATCGCTCCACGCAGAAATTTATAAATTAACCGACACAAAATCCTATGGCTACGATGGTGCAAGTGTGAAGGCAGAAAAAAAATATTTAAATTTTTTTTCTCCACCATTTTTCCAAAAAACAGCAGAAAAAAAATATTTAAATTTATTTTCTCCAACGTTTTTCCCAAAACAGCAGAAAAAATAAATTTAAATATTTTTTTTCTGCTGTTTTTCCATTTTCCAAAACAGCAGAAAAAAAATATTTAAATTTATTTTCTCTAACGTTTTTCCCAAAACAGCAGAAAAAATAAATTTAAATATTTTTTTCTGCTGTTTTTCCATTTTCCAAAACAGCAGAAAAAATATATTTAAATATTTTATTTCTGCTGTTTCACATAGTTTGCCATTCTCCCGCTAGATGTCCCCCTTCACCACTTCCAAGGGAGCACTCATTATTTGAATTTGATAGTATGTGGTGACCAAAATGGCATGTAAAAGTGGACAAAAAAGACATTTTGGAACATTCATAATTGATATTGAATATTTATAAATGAATGAGGAATTTCATAGTTCATTTATGAATTGCAAATATTCACTATTCGTTATGCAGTCGTGACCAGACTCGGCTCTACGACGGTCAGCGTATATATGATAGGCCTGTCATGAGAGTGGCATGGGGAAAGATCGACTCTGTATTAAAGGAGCATAAGCACGGCCACTTTGCACCTTATCAGTTACTCAGGAAATCACAAGTTTACCTGAGGGGGGGGGGGGGGGGGTCTAGTATTTAACAAATGATAAACATGATTCGAGAACGCCCCGACCAACTTCCAGTTTGGTACGACATTTGTACTTGGTGTTATAAATTCGCCACTCTTTCAAGGATTGGCTTCGTAGCCTAGAGGTTAATTGTCCGGCTCTCACGCGGACGATACGGGTTCAATTCGCCGACTCGGATAACTTCTTTTCTTTTTTTTTTTTGAAGATAGAAAATGAAACAATTTTTTCTGTCTATATCTGACCCCAAATATATATATATATATATATATATATATATATATATATATATATATATATATATATATATATATATATATATATATATATATATATATATATATATATATATATATATATATATACAAATATATCCAGTTTCTTCTGCCCCCACACGACCCCCTCCCCTCAGAGAAAAGTGAATAAGTATGTATGTATGTATGTATGTATGTATGTATGTATGTATGTATGTATGTATGTATGCATGCATGCATGCATGCATGCATATATATATATATATATATATATATATATATATATATATATATATATATATATATATATATATATATATATATATATATATATATATATATATATACGTACGTACGTACGTACGTATATATATATATATATATATATATATATATATATATATATATATATATATATATATATATATATATATATATATATATACTAATTCACTTTTCTCTGGGGGAAGGGGGTCGTGTGGGGGCAGAAGAAACTGGATATATTTGTGTATATATATATATATATATATATATATATATATATATATATATATATATATATATATATATATATATATATATATATATATATATATATATATATATATATTTGGGGTCAGATATAGACAGAAAAAATTGTTTCATTTTCAATCTTCAAAAAAAAAAAGAAAAAAAGTTATGAAAAAAGGACATCCGAGTCGGCGAATTGAACCCGTATCGTCCGCGTGAGAGCCGGACAATTAACCTCTAGGCTACGAAGCCAATCCTTGAAAGAGTGGCGAATTTATAACACTAAGCGCAAATGTCGTACCAAACTGGAAGTTGGTCGGGGCGTTCTCGAATCTTGTTTATCATTTGTTAAATACTAGACCCCCCCCCCCCCCCTCAGGTAAACTTGTGATTTCCTGAGTAACTGATAAGGTGCAAAGTGGCCGTGCTTATGCTCCTTTAATACAGAGTCGATCTTTCCCCATGCCACTCTCATGACAGGCCTATCATATATACGCTGACCGTCGTAGAGCCGAGTCTGGTCACGACTGCATAATGAATAGTGAATATTTGCAATTCATAAATGAACTATGAAATTCCTCATTCATTTATAAATATTCAATATCAATTATGAATGTTCCAAAAAAGTCTTTTTTGTCCACTTTTACATGCCATTTTGGTCACCACATACTATCAAATTCAAATAATGAGTGCTCCCTTGGAAGTGGTGAAGGGGGACATCTAGCGGGAGAATGGCAAACTATGTGAAACAGCAGAAATAAAATATTTAAATATATTTTTTCTGCTGTTTTGGAAAATGGAAAAACAGCAGGAAAAAAATATTTAAATTTATTTTTTCTGCTGTTTTGGGAAAAACGTTGGAGAAAATAAATTTAAATATTTTTTTCTGCTGTTTTGGAAAATGGAAAAACAGCAGAAAAAAAATATTTAAATTTATTTTTTCTGCTGTTTTGGGAAAAACGTTGGAGAAAATAAATTTAAATATTTTTTTTCTGCTGTTTTTGGGAAAAATGGTGGAGAAAAAAAATTTAAATATTTTTTTTCTGCCTTCACACTTGCACCATCGTATATGGCGCATTGTCACAGACTAAACAAATACTGCGCATTAGATTAAATTATACTTTTAACACTGCACATTACCAGAACAGTCAATAAATATACAATACAATACAACTGCACCACTTTTAGGCAATATAATATGCACGAGTCATACATTGTCATGGACGTTGGTGAAATTTATAAGAATGGACTATACAACAGGTGTGGACTTGTCTGTGTTAAATTATGCTTATGTGTGATTCTGTATTCACCCGCCAGACGGCGCTGATTTATAAACACCCGATTATGCACTAACAATGGACATATGACCCTTTAATAGGCATAAGAGGGACATGCAGACCCATTAATCAAATGCACCAGGCTTGATATAATGGTGTTCTGAATTGAACCAGTATTTAAGTGTATATATAGCAATAACAGGTCAGTGTCAGTTGTAATCTGGTTATTGGTTATAGAAAATTGCACACAAATACTATTTGCAAAACGTTAACAATAATAATAGTTGATGCTTGTTTTCTAGTTTAATAGAGTTGGTACTCTAACTAGCAAATTTCTTTCATCGACAACTAAATGAGGATATTTAGAAAGCTAGTTTTTGAAATAGTGTTTTCAACTAAAACTGTCAGTGTAACGTACAAGGCTAGAAAGAGAGAGAGAGAGAGAGAGAGAGAGAGAGAGAGAGAGAGAGAGAGAGAGAGAGAGAGAGAGAGAGAGAGAGAGAGAGAGAGAGAGAGGTTGTTTCACTTACATGTAGAATGTCTCGCACCTATCGAGGTGCCCACTGCTTCTCGCTGGTGATAAGAGGAAGATAGATAGAAAGAAAGAACGAAAGATGGAATGAAAGAGAGAGAGAAGAATAAAGAAAGAGAGAAAGAAAGAAAGAAACAGAAAGAAAAAAGAAAGAAAGTAAGGAAGGAAGAAAGAAAGGAGGAATGAAAGAGAGAGAGAAAGAAAGAAAGAAAGAAAGAATGAAAGAAAGAATGACAGGAAGAAATAAAGAAAAGAAAAAAGAAAGAGAGAGAGAGAGCGTGCAACATTCATATCGATTACTTGTGTGTATAATTTCGTATGGCTTACCCTTAGGGGAAATATATTGTGTATTGTTCACCGAGAAGCAGAATCATATAGAAGAGATCATGGTCCCAGTTGTTAATTACCCTAGTAATTAGAATATTTGCAAATTGTTAGTATGTCATCCACACAGAGGTGATTGTAATATGGAGGTAAATTGTTCAGGTTTATTACATCAATTAGGTCTGCATTGTTCGCAACTACTTCCAGTTTATGTATTTTGGCCATTAAGTTCAAATAAAGTTATTCATTTGTGAACTTTACTTTACATACCAGTTAAGGAATATAAAGGTACAACAAGTGCAATTATTTACAAAACCAATATATTTGGTTCATAGTTATTATATTATGAGTTGAATTAGGATTATAGTGTTTAAGTGTGGACCTACCATAATCATTATAATCATCATAATTGAATAATTATATATATTATAATCATTTTCATGTGTTATTAGCTAGACTAGACGAGTGTATAAGTAAACGACGCCAATGGTTAAACAGCTATTATGGAAAGACTTTTCCAACATGCGTTTAGATATAGTGATGGTGAAGGCTATTTATTTACGACCATAGTCTTTCTCTGTGGACTGATTTTTAAATTTCCAATGAATGTTTATGAGATGGTGATAAGTGCTATAACTGGGATATGATGAAATCTCTGGTTTCAAATTCTACAATGGAGATGACCTATGATAATAAATACTACTGCTACTACTAATAATAAAAATAATAATGATAATGATAACAATAATAATAATAATAATAATAATAATAATAATAATAATAATGATAACAATAATAATAATAATAATAATAATAATAATAATAATAATAATAATAATAATGACAATGATAATAATAATAATAATAATAATAATAATAATAATAATAATAATAATAATAATAATAATAATAATAACAATAATAATAATAGTAATAATAATAATAATGATGTTTATTGACCATACACATAGCTTTTACCTCAAATATGTCCAGATGGAACTTACCACAATCCCTCTGTTGCCAAAAAGCCTATGTATATTTATCAATTCTCTCGCCTCAGACGTTTGGCTTATTAAGATAATGCTAATATCAAAATACCTTCATTCCACTCGAATATCAAAATGCATCACTTGTAGTTATCAATTATCCTCCTCAAAAGTTTGACTTCCTACGATATCAGAATACCTTCATTGCACTCGAATAGCAAGGTTCGTATGGATGAACCGTTTACTATATAGCCTTATATGGTATATTCAGGCCTAGTCTGCCGGTGGGAAGTGGCTTTAGGGGACGATCGAGGGTAAAATGGCTTCGTGCGGATAAATATATCAGACTTTTGATAACGACGAGCCCATATATATAGCAAAAGGCAGCTGCCATATTATGGAAAGAGCTGTCACTTCTGACCGTCTATTAACTCGAACCCATACAAGCAACCAATCTATGAGACACTTCTATCTATGGTCGCCTATTTCACACATATTATAAGATGCCATCTAATACTAGTATTCCTTTTCTTATCTCTTTCGATTTTCTTTTTTTTCTCGGGTGACAAGACCAGAGAGTTTCGAAGTAGGTCTTCTTACTTCCAGATATGACACAAAACAACTGAGTGACACACAAAATTAAAGTTGATGCCAAGACCTGGTCATTATATTGATGCAGCGTTTATCTCAAATGTACATACACATATTAGTTAAGGTACCCATTACCAAATAAACACATTCTAGTCTATAATTATTAAATATGCACTTTTAAACGTCGGGAAGGAAATGGAATTCATTATATCCAAGCTTTAGGGCCGTCAACTCGCCTGGAAAGTTTTAAGACGTATCTAAATGTGTTTCAAATCCCACTTGTTACATGTGTATTAGCAGTAACAAGGGATTTTTTTCTAGAATAGATCATTTTGCGATCAGATACAATTCAACCCCAATGTTTTCCTGGAAAATGTATACTTATAGATATGAAAATCGCATTATGTGCGTGCGTGCGTGCGTGCGTTGGGGCATGACTTGAAGACATCCGTTACTCCGAAGTGTCATTTGATTCCGCATGAGGGCGCTGTCAGATAATTGACCATGTTTTTCCTCCACTGACTTACCGCAGAAACTAAACATGCTAATTATCTGTCCCGCATTCCTTAAAATTCTCACGGCGGCGCCTGGTAATAACCACAGAACCCAACTCAGTACCCTTAACTACCCTAAAATACCCTAAACAGGCTAGCGGAAGTAAGGAATTAGGGAGGTACAGATAATGAGCGGTAAATTTCACGGGTAAATCAATGAGCGTTATTAAGTCTCGAACAAAAGTGCATTTGAAGTGAAATATATCAGCTTGGGCTTGAAATCGACACATTCCAGAGGCGAGTCGTTTTCTAGTAGAAACTCGCCATATTTTTGTTTCTGACCCCACATTGTTCGCGAGAGAAAGGGGTGTTTCAAGGGTGTCTCACCACCCCTGAACCAAACCGCCCTTTGACCCTATTAGCCAGAAAGGGTGTCGGGCAACTTACAATTGTAAAACCCTAACAATACCCCCAATCCAGGGTCGATTTTGATACTCTGACCAAAAATCTGTGTAGAGGAATCCTGTCTCGAGTACCTAACAATAAATCAAAGGGAATCCGCTCGATTTCATATGCAGTTATGTTTTATGTACCCAAAAAGCCAAGATGGGGTATCTGAACACCCGGGTATTGACCGATGCATGCGTCTACAGGATTTGAGATCTTCTTGATGGGATCATTATTGAAAATGTTTTGTCCCTTTCTTGCGATTTTTGGGAGTTTGTCGCAAATATGCGGAGGGTAGGTAACCTTTTTGACCAGTCATTACTCATTTTGAGGGGAAATTTGAATATTTTCGAGATGGTATTCATAACACGGAATTTGAGGAGGGGTACGTGAAGAATACCCGTCCAGGGAGATGGACAATCGAACACATGTTTTGTAGAGGGAAAGAGTACCCTTTTTGGGTTTAGGCGGAGCACCCCAACATATGGTTCAGGGTGGGGGTACCACGTAGCCAAGAGGGTCGAGAGCATATTCCCACCCAACCCCCACCACATTAAACAATCCTTCAATAAATTGAATTAATACACATTTTCCTTAATTGCACTCGGTGTTTATGTAGCTGAAATACCCAACTCTGATACATAGTATTTTTCTCAGAGGAACATCTTCGCTCGATTTATAGTGTTTTAAAACATTTATGACGACTTTGGGTAATTATAGTGATTCGGTCGGAATCTCTCTCTCTCTCTCTCTCTCTCTCTCTCTCTCTCTCTCTCTCTCTCTCTCTCTCTCTCTCTCTGTGTTTATTGCACAAACGGTCATACAGAATGTCATTGTAAGAATCTCATTTTAAATTAGAATTTCTCTTTAGGCAAGGAACATAGGCATTTCAGCGACTGCGTCATTAAAGAATTAATGCAAATGCATGATTATTCATGAAAAGATACCTGTTAATACTTTTCAAACAGTAATGGTATGTGTGGTGGCGGCGGGGGGGGGGGGGGGGGGGGGGTGTCTATGAAACGATTCCATATGCCCCTGCTGCACTACTCTGTATCATTCTCCTCGCTCCTCCTAGATAGGAAAACATCAGAAACATGGGCGTGTGCCTTGCGTGTGCCTTTTGATTTATTTTTTTCAAAGTTGTATTTTGAAATGATTTAATTGAGTTGTGTTGGTGATAATCCCATGCATTGTGCGGGTTTCCTTAACCATTAACAATTGGCTTATCCTGCCTAAGCCTATAAACTGATAGCAGAATGTGTGTAGATTGAGGGGATTCCCAAGTCATAAATAGGATGGAAACATACCGGACGCGATATGTGGCTTAATTCAATGGCAATGTAGGTTTCATCATGCTGTCGGATACTGACATGCTTGATTTCCTGCTGCAATCTTCGTAATGCTCGGCTGGCGAGGGATAATCTATCAGAAAGTCATGATTGCAATGAGCTATACTTTGTTATGACAGATGTACATAATATGGAATAATAAAAGTTCCAAAAACGTCATGATTCCACTTCAGTACCATTCTTCCTTTAAAAGTGCCCTCCCTCCCTGTCCTTCCGCAATTATTGAACACTTACAAATGTACATGTCTTCCATCGATTTATCTTCCAGGGATACCCGTAGAAATACGTATGTGGTTTAGATCAGGGTACTGTAGTATATGTTTCTCGGGGATCTCGGAGATATTTTGATTAACCCTCCCCATGCTAAGGCTACCTTCTACTTTTTTTTATAGTTTTTATTCTCCATAGACATGTCAATACTATAGTACAGTACATTGTAGCAATGACGATGTGTTCAGGTTATCATACATTTGCAAGTTCATTCAGTATAAGTGACCATTTTCCTAATGACCCTGTCATGTTGGTATTCATTGGAAAGCTCTTGCTGGGTACTTTCAGATGAGAACTCATTGCCAGGGTTTCAGTCCTTACACAGCTTTTTGCATCAGTTTGAAATTAGCCACCAGCTGCATAAGGGTTAAAACAAATTTCGCAAAATATTGACGGGCAAATATATAGTATGACGTAACTAGCAACTCCTTTTGCTAATTCATTCTTTATTTCGCAGGTTATTCCCAAAAGTGTCAGAAGTGCAGACGATGCGTCCATATGGTATCTTGTGGCATGAATGGCTGAACTCGTGGTATGCCCATAACAATAACGTGTTATGCCCATCTCGCAAACAATTGACGGGGAAATATCAAGTATGACATAACTAACAAACCCTTTCGAATATTTTGCTAATTTATGATTGAATTCACAAGTTATCCCCAAAGGTGTCCGAAGTGCAGACGATACTTCCATATGGTATATTATGGCATGAATGGGTTAACTCATGTCATGCCCACAACATACGGTACCGGTGTCTTATCCATGGGCGGTAAAATCGTAAACCTGTGAAGTCTGCCATTAGCATAAACACATGGGAATGAATCCATGTCAATATGTCAATATATTCGAACATAACAGATCACCTTTTGTTTTTGAAGGAGTCGTGTGTTCGCCATATGGCTGTTCGTTATGCTAATGAGGTCTTTAGATGACACATATTATTCACGTAATCTCTCCTACCTGCTGAGCACCCACCTTTGCAGCTTTTACCTCGAAACAGATTTTAGGGAAATTCTGCAACTGTTCCTAAAGAATTCACCACATCTGATATCGACCCTCTATGCCCTTATCTGATTTCCTTTCGTAACTACATTTTGTAACTGCTATACCCGTTTTTGACCGGTATGTTCGTTCCAATCGTATGTTTTAGTAATCAATAGATAATGATGATTAATGATTTGTATTTGACAGAGCGGCCTTTCCACATATAATGTTCAAAAGCACCTAGATATAAATAGTGATTTTATACTTTTGTGCAGTCAATAAACATACTACTACTACTTCTACTACTACTACCTCAACTACTACTAGCACCACTACTACTAGCACCACTACTACTAGCACCACCACTACTACTACTACTACTACTACTACTACTACTACTACTACTAGTCCATAAACATATACTGATTCGTAATTCAGAAATGCAAAGGAATATGTTAAACGCAGAGAACAAAATACCTTGTATCATAATTACTGTTATTACTGTGTTAATCTGTCTCAGAAAATACTTAGTACTAGTATTCTCGCATATTCTCTGATAATACAATTGATGTAATTGTATTTCTTTTATGTTGTAAACATGGCCAATAAATGTACTACAGCAACTACTACTACTACTACTACTACTACTACTACTACTTACACTACTACTACTTCTACTTACACTACTACAACTACTTCTACTACTACTACTACTACGATAAAATAGCGTTTTATTATGGATGTTCACTTTATTCATGTTCACACTATTTTGAAGGTTTTATTCACAACACCACACCATAGCACTTCTGTGTTTACATCGATTTTGTGTTGCTGTTAACTGGAAGCATTACATTAAATCAGCCTTGGGAAACAGTCACTTTTCAGTTCTCGTCACTGATATTGTGTTATAAAGTTCAATTAGATAAGCACGAATTTCAACCACTTCATGGAAATCACGACCTCCATCAAATCCGAAGAGGGATGTTCAAGTGAAAGAGATTTTATTACCATATGCTGTTTATAACTCCTAATCTAATGAGTTGGAACCCTTTTTTCCAGATCAAATCCGTGGGAAAAAGCTGACACTAAGTACCGTACTCTCGGTTTAATATCATGATGAGAGGTTGACTAGGAATTCCACGGAACTTGTTCATTTCATCGATTTCACAGAAACGATGGTAAAATCATGGCGGTCTGCGAGGGGCCATTGTTATTATGATTTGAGGGGGACATGCGCCGACCAACTGGGGGCAATAAAACTATCATGTCCAGATTTGCCAAGATTTGCCCAGATTGTGTGAGCTGAGAGAAGGATTCAAGAGAGTGGAAACAAACTGAACTCCTTGGGATTTACCAGTAGTTTCTCTTCAGGGAACACTTTTTCCATGCATAAATTATTTATTTCGATATGATTTTGTACACTTCCAGTAAAGTCCATACACATACTATACAATACAATACAACATACATCGACCTTAGGTTTCTTTAAGGCGGACTGACACTTACCCACCCCGGACCCAAGACATTCTCTTTATCCTATCATTAAGATGCAGCCGGCTCATTTTTGTATATAAGTTAATTTTTGTTTGGTTGTAGTTACTTTTGTATTCAATTACGATTTATTCATTTCATTTCATTATATCTTGTTTTTGTACTTGCTACAGTCAATAACAGATGTGCGAATCCCTATCCGAAAAGGAGATACCTGTGACATCTGTGGGTATGGATAGGTATCCGCAATAGTAAAGAAGTCTTGAAAACTATATTTATGAACAAAATTTGATCGTAGTCTTGATTTCTACGATGCCAAACAATGAACCACGGTCTTCAGGCAGTCTTGAGCGATTCGCGAGCTATTAAGACAAACAAAAATCAGCAATAGTTAGCGATAGAGATACAGTAGAACCTGGCTGTAATAATACCTATAACCTTACCAATCGAGTCGAGTTTGCACTGAATGTATCCTGTTACTATGATCTTTTCTTGTTTTAGTGGGTTTCAGGTACCTTTTAAATACCTTTTAAATATATTCTGAAGAAAATGATTTCTGATTTTAAAGAAAATAGTTTCATTATTCGTGACAAACATAGAAAGCATATTTACCATGGTGAGATATATATATATATATACATATATATATATATATATATATATATATATATATATATATATATATATATATATATATATATATATATACTAGTATATATATATATATATATATTTCAAATATGAAAATGATCTGATAATACTGTGACATATCATATTATCAACAGGATATGTACATGGTTATCTGAACTCTCACCAGATGAGATCCCCCTTTGATATCAGTGGATTTCCAGGTATCAAAGCACAATCTGGAAAGCACGTGCCTTTTTCAATACCTGTAATACGAGAGGACGGATGTAGTTGTAGTTCCGATACTTGCCGCCAGGGGCGCGTGGCATGCGACGTGACAGGAACAACCGTTATGGACCCTAGGAAAACCTGTAATTCTTGTTTATACTGGTATCACCTTAAAGCAAATTTCAGCCATAAATATGATTTTTATCAGTTGCCCGTCATGTCACCAGTTTCACACTCATGAAAGCAAGAGATATAGATGAAAGTCTGAAGTCCTGTAAAAGCTAATCTTCACCAGAGTCATAGATCTCACACAGAAGTAAAGAAGGGAGCTTTATGCACGGTTCATTCATTCATCCAATAGTATATGCATGACCTGTGTCTTGCCTCTGGTATGTCATTATCATTGATATAGTGCATTTTATTTATTTTCATATTAAATTATCTTTTTTCTTTTGTAATTAGCTCCATATTTCAGGATATTTATGTTTTGTTTCATAACCTATGTTGTTATAATTATATGCATTTGTGGTAGAGATACTACAGTCAATAAATATATATATATATATATATATATATATATATATATATATATATATATATATATATATATATATATGTGTGTGTGTGTATTACGTCTGAATGTGTGAGTTAATGTTTGAGACGAGTTGTCTTTCTCTGTGCAAAAGTTCCCTAGTTGTTTACCTCTTGTTACTATATGTATATGGTCAATAACTATACCTGCACATATCGTCATTGTGGAGGCCGGCTGAAGTAGTCAATACCATTTTAAATTCACACAACCATGTTGCCCTAAAGGATATGATTGATCAACTTAAGACCTATATCAGATATCGAAAGTGTGTCGAATATTATACGTGATCTGCTCATTATTATTTTTTCTGAACTCAAGAATGTTGTACCCAAACATACTGGGCTATCGCCAAACAAGTGATAAATGGGATGGTACCTTCACCCTTATGCTGCTGGTAGCTAATTTGGCCATTTCGAAATTAACTTGAAAAGAGACTGAACCCCTGGCACAATGGTATTCATCTGAGAGTACTCGGCGAGAGCTATCCAATGAATACCGACACGACAGGGTTTTTATGGTTGTCAGAACTCTTTTCTGGCCGTTGCTTTAGGCGAAAGTAGCCTCAGCATTGGGAGGGTAAACTCATGTGGCGGACTCTGATGCCAGTGCAGATTCTAAATTTTTCACGATTTGGTGAATCAGAATCACGTTGAGGGTTGTAATCTACATTGGGTGACTACACAATTAGTGAATTCGTGACAAATTCTTATGGAAGTATAGCACACACAATTCATAGGGATGGGTTCGACCATTGATCCGAGGGAATTCGATACGCAGACACTTGCTAACGAGTGAGTCATGTACGGTTTATTTCTGTCAGTAGGGTGGGTGTCAGGGTATCCGTGCCGCCAAGCGGGGTGACGTCGGGTGCCGAGGGCAGTGGTCAGACAGACACGTAGTAGGCACGACATACCCCCGCCCTGTATCACCCCAAACCCCGTCCACCTCGTGCGACGGAGCATCGCAATGTGCGAAACGGAGCCTTCCCCGAACTTGTGTTTACATAACAATTAGCCCAAGAACGCGCCGGCAGGCTTGCAGAAAGGGGGCGTGGTTTTCCCACGTCTGAACTCCATCACTGAACAAAGGCGCGGCACGTGCGACCCGCAACCTCTGTCAGCTCGCTCGGATGATTGACAGGTCGAAATGTCAACTTCCGGCGGGCGACCAATCAGATCGCGCCATGCGCCAGAGGTCCTCGAGCCTTGCTGCGCGCTGATTGGTGGAGCGTGCGAGAATGCAGCGTGGGAACCGGGGACGAATTTCTCCACACAAGAGTGTCGCATGCATTCTGATACTATAAATACGCACCCTTCTCCGCTCATTCCCACACTCGCTATCGTGATTCGTACCCCGACACATCCTCCGGAACGGATACCTACGGATAACTCTTTTACATCCACACTTATACCACAATCTGCAACTTGGATTGCACACTTCAAAATGTCTGAAAGGGCTTCTAGCACGCTACACTGTTCGGCAGCACAGGCCAGACGAGTAAGTTTACACTAGGCTTTTACAACTTTTTTTCTTGCATATCGACGCACAGGTTGCAGTATTTGGTCACGTGACCTATGTTATGATTCGTGACTGGAGTAACGATGCTTCCTAGTACCCATGATGAAATGTACGCACGACCAACACATCATGGCAACGACTTTTAAAAGTATGGAATGCGAGATTTATATTTATTGCTCTCGAATAACCACAGATGTGGTCTTTTTAATATGTGTTGCAAGAAGCAAAACTATACTTCTAGTGCTAGAGGTATATTGATCTTGCTCATGTTTCTCAAGATGCATAGACCATAGTGAAAACTCATACATCTGAGACTTGTCATGATTCCAAATTGCAATGAAACTGCCAATAGGTTGAAGAATAGCTCTGCATAATTGCGGAGTAGTTCTGCATTGCAATATTCCGACAGGTGTCGAACGTGCAGTCATTCATTCCCGCTATCGTGTGTGCAGACATTTCTATAGTTTTATATTAACTTCCGGAAATATTATATATAATATGATTCTCTGCGCTTTAGTTGCTTCCTCTTATTACCCGACTACCACATACATGAATTTGGATTCTTATTATTTTATTTTATTATTTTCAGACAAATAAACCATTAATGGAGAGAAGACGAAGAGAACGTATCAACAGGTGCCTAGGTGAACTCAAGGGCCTCGTTCTGGATGCACTGAAAAAAGATGTAAGTATACCTTTAAATATTTAACTATTTTTTCTTGATCTTCAATGTTATGATACCATTGGTAGCATACACATTACAGCCGGGTCCTTTTCATACCCGTGCAGGGTTCTGGGGGTGGAAAATGTGCCTAGATCGCGGCTAGGGTTCTCACCGTCTTCGAGGCATGCCTAATTTATGGTCTGTCACATCCCAGGCAGAACACCCCTGCCTGCCACCCCCTGGGCACACGTCTTGGTACCCGGGTGCTCCATGGGGTACTGTACCCCTGAGGGGTGATACATCACGCGCGAATATCCCGCGCCCTTCTCAATTTCTTATCGTCACATCAGCAGTCAGGAGAAGATGTTATCGTGTGGGAAAATTTCGGCCACTGTTATCGGTACTCGATTCTGGACCCTACCCCTGTCAAGGGTGGTGGGTACGAGGACATACCATGCTGGGGTGGCGGGCACAGCTGCATAGTGATACATATAGGCTCAAAAGATCATCTCGTAACGAGTTGGTACAATATAATTGTATAATTGCCAACTCGGATTGTATTATATGTTTATTGGCCAATTCACATGATTTGAAAGTTGGAATTGCATTTTAACCGTTAATTTATATGGGGTTTAATTATATTCTGGACCATAGTTATGTGTAGTTAAACCCTGTATGAGGGTGTTAAATTCCTCCGCAGCCCTCGTCGCTCAGATCTGTTTAGGGTTTGTTTACGTTGAAGGAGGTTTATTTGCCAGGGATTGCTGTAGCTGTAGCGGCCCGGGCACGTGTGGAGGTCTCCCACGCTTGCCTTGCCCCTGGGGGCAAGTATCACTTCCCCCATAGTCTTGATGCGCCACCGTGCACACTTAAGATACAGTCAGATCAAGTACAACTAGAGTATTGTAAGGAAATCGCATGGGTCCACCCCCACCCTTAGAGAAAATTTGAACTAATGGTCTGTCCAACCACCCTAAAGATATGAAGATGATTTGATTCTCTAAGTTTTGTTTATAAATTCCCAATTGTTATGGAATGCCACTATTGAAATATATATACATGTATGTATATATATAATATATATATATATATATGTATATATATATATATATATGTATATATATATATATATATTTGACACGAAGATGTGAATATTTAATTTCACCATCTCCAAATCTATGTTGGTATACAGATTGCAGTTGATCCTGTTCGTGCCCCCAACCCTCCTATCTGAAGGGTGGGGGGGGGGGGGGGGGGGGTGGTAGACGTCCTCAGTCCCCTGTGAAGTGTGCAGTAGGTTCCTCGCTGTCATCGCCCTGGGCCCCCACTGTTTGCGTGTCTCTCCGCACACTTGACTGCCCGCCCAATCCCGCCATCATCTGGGCCGCCCAGTTGATAGCAACCTGTTCCCACGCTCCACTCTCAACCCCGACCAGATGTTTATATTTTCTCTTATTTATTCTTTACAGAGCTCGAGATACTCCAAGTTAGAAAAGGCAGACATCCTAGAAATGACAGTGAAGCACCTGCGTGGATTACAGAGAAATCAAATCACTGGTAGGTATTTTGTTGTTGGGTTTACACCTGTATGCACCTGTTTTAGAAGCATAACTGTTAAATTAGTCACGTGGCGCCCTCTATTGGTCCGTTTTGGAACTTCATTATTTTCTCGACTTGTGATGGAACTATTTAAAACATTCCTTGAATTAAAATTATTTAGAAGTAACAGCGAGCATCATTTCAATTGCATTGCATGTTTATTGACTATTTCAAAAGTACAAAATCATACTTAGCACATGTTTTCTCTAGAACTGAATTTTTTTTTACTAAAACGTAAAAATGAAAACATTTCGCAATTAAAGATGATTTATAAGTGACATCAAGCATCATCATGTCAATAAAAGCGTGATTCTTACTTAATTTTATATTGACACCACACACACACGAAGCAAATGATAAATGCTCATCGGAGTCCAATTTGACTTTAATACCCCAGTTGGTGTGAGCGATTGGTTATTTTGGTATCAATCCAATGTACGCTCGTCTAAACAACTCTCGCGCCCTGGTTCCTAATTGCCTTATCAGGCGACATCGGGGTTGCGAATGGCGCCATTCTCGTGTGTGGGAAAGTCGCTCGCAGAAGAAGAAACTAACTGTTTAATGGCCTGGACGTGATGCTCGAGGCGAAATCAGATCCGTCCTCAGACGGCGGGCGTGCTGCCGCGATTCGCCGTCACTGAATTGCTCAGATTAATCAAGTCAACGCCTAATTAGGTCGCAGAGTTTCCCGCCAAAAATCCGCCGCGTGCTGTGGAGGGGAAGTGAGACGGGGAACTTGGCAACCCGACGCTCGTGCGACCGCGTTAATTACTTGCAGTTGTCTCGGCAGGCGAGGGAGATATGTGCCCGACGCGTGCTGAGATTCAATACTGGCCAAATTACACCCAACATCAGTCAACTGCTGTTTAAGTTAATCTTGAACTACCCGAGCACTTAAAACCACATGCGGGGCATTTGGTTCCCACATCCAATCTCGATCTTTGGCCGAGTATTTTTTCAGGTTCACTGAAAATAAATATTGTCATATTGATATCACTAATATTTATGTAAGTGTGGCTCGATATTTATTGTTTTCTCTCTTTTTTCTTCAGCTGCTATGGCAAATGATCCTTCAGTCATCGCAAAGTACCAGGCTGGCTATGTAGAATGTGCCCAGGAAGTGACGCGCTACCTAGGGAGCGTAGATGGAATTAACAATGACGTCAAGTCGAGGCTAATGGGACATTTAACCAAATACTCTCATCACGTCGGCCAGAGTCATACACAGGCACCCGCAAGACAAAATCCACATTTCATGCAACCTATCAAAATCGAAATCCCTACAGCATCGTCTGCCACTCTGACACCACCATCGTCAACAGCGCATGCGCAATCTTCAAGTCTGAATCACTCGAACATTGTAAGCAACAATCCTTATGCTTGCACACAGATGGGTAGCAATGGACATAGTCTTAATGGCGCAATTCAAATTGTACCCACAACATTACCAAATGGAGAAATCGCTTTTGTTTTGCCCAACCATGGGGTACCTCAAGGACTTCTACAACCCGTACCCATGACTGGGGTCGTACCCACTACCTCATCATCATCATCCTCTTCCTCTAGTGCTGCAGCACCCCACTGTGTACCCAGGGAATCCTACAGCCCACCCAGAGCCATGGAGGCATCCGTTAAATTGGAGAGAATGTCACCACCCTGTTCCAAAGACTCGAAATCTGGGGTTAACCAGGTATACCAACCATTACCCATCATTCAGGGGGCTATGTGGAGACCATGGTAACTCAGTTCGTTGCCATGTAAACTGACTATGTTAAAAGACTATAAATACAGAATTTTGTGTTATACCCCTAAAGGATGTTATCTTGCAGCCTTATACAAGATTCGAATCTTGTAAAGATTATTATAGAAAGGGTTTGTGTTATGTCAACACGAAACATTTGTTTGTTGAATTGTGATTGTGAAATGATGCCATATTAAAAAGACAAAATACCATTGAATGCGATTGTTATCTGTTATTAAGTCATGCGGTAATATTTGGCCATCTATTGGTCACACCTACAGCTTCCTTGAGGCGAATCAAAAAACGAACCTAATTCCAGTAATAGAGTTGGAATATCAAACGTTTTGAAAACGTTTAAATGATACCTTCCCCTCTCGCAGTATGATTTTCTAATAGAGAGTTAGTGAATTTCCTGTCAACTTGTCCCTGATTTGATCAACCGAAATGTGCTTGCAAAGATCCAGATATAGTCAGGATCTAATTGTAGCGCCCGTTTCAGCTATACCGGTCAAAAAAACATACTAGTAGTGGGCAATGTTCTCCATGTAGTCTAATAAACTTTCGAAGTTGCGTCTTTTTTCACATAGTACCACAAGGAGCGTTCGAAATTTTCAGTCGACCAAAATGACTGCAATAAGTTGGTCCCGGCACGAAGAGAGCCTCATCAGAATGATTTAGGCTCAAAATGATCCTATACTTGTCACCTTTCAGAAAATACCTCACCCGAACCTATCCTCTTCAGCACTACGTATAGGTTAGAGGACGGAAAGAGTGTTTTATGGAAATTAAACCACGAGTTGGTTTGATGAACATAAAACATGAGTGAAGTACTCTAACACATTTAGCACTCAGTGTCCACTACAATGCTGGCTTGTGATTGGTCTAGCCTGACCAACTGTTTGTTTTTGCCCTATTTTATTACTGTGCATTCTCATAGTAATACAATGGGTCTCTGTGGATTCTCATAGAGCACTCTTGCAGTATTTTATGAAAAATAGAGCACGGCAATGCTGGCTTCTGATTGGTCCAAACCGCCTAGCTGTGTGCTAATCAGTTATAGCTTACAGAAGTTCAGCAAGTAACAGTCCTGAGGCAGTTATAGAGGGCCTCCATGCATCCCAAGATGCACTCTGTTTTGACCTCTTCTAAGCACCAGCCTGTGTAAGCTATAACTGAGTAGTGCTGAAGAGGATAGGTTCGGGTGAGGTATTTTCTGAAAGGTGACATGTATAGGATCATTTTGAACCTAAATCTTTCTGATGGTGCATTTGCCCTTTAATCATCCTAGGTAGCTAACGATCTTTTGTATCAGTATAAATATCTTGTTCTTAAAAAGTCACCTACTAGTATACATACTAGTATCTTGAAAACTGCTATGAAGGTATTATTTTGCTCAAAAGAACACATCTAGCTAAATCATATTTTCATTTTAGTTTCGGTACATATTGCGTTTCCTGATAATCGATAACAATACACGCCTTACATACCATATCTGTCGTTTTATTATCATCCTTAAAATTTTGCCTATAAGTTGAACTTGAAATAAATCGAACCACGCAGGGTCCTTGTTCAGATTCTGCCCACTAGATGACGCCACAAGACGGTATCGTCGGTACAAGTGCGACAGAGCGTGACTTGCCAACCAGTAGGCTCTAACAGTGAGATAAAAATCTTCCATGACTTCAAGTACGTGCAAAATGTACTAAAAATATAACAAACAGCATTTTCACGAACATCTGGCGTTCAATTTTGACATGCTTCTTTTGCACATAACAAAAATATTTCTATCAGGTCAGAAAATTAAGACTTGATGAAAATAGATTATTGAAATGAGGGATTTAAAAAAAGTATGGAATTAGCAAATTCAAAATACCTTCATTACAACATCAATGTTTATCTTCAAGGAGGTTGAAAAATAGATATAACAATCAGAAGTAAATGTAGACGGAAATATCGTTTACCCTACCATGTCAACATACACCTGCTGTCCTGTCATTTAGTTCATAACCTTGCCACAAGAGGGGGTTGTTCATGCAGTATATTCTCCAATGACCAGTCTAGCATACCGCGGTGCCGTCTATACATTAGGAACCATATTGTAAGTTCTAGAATAGGCATGGGGGCATGCTAGCATTTGGTGCAGCGACCAAGAGCTTCATAGAGAGAGAGAGAGAGACGCCTTATATAGGAGATGCAAAACGATTTTGGTATATTTCTCTGAATTATTGAAATAACATTTTATGCCATATTGCCTCTGTAACCAGGGACGTAATATTCCCAATTACAACATACGGGAATGTTATTCACTGATCCATCTATTAACACCGGGCAGAACTGCGCCGAAACCACTCGGGAGCGTAGTATATATAAAGGTTTAAGACTATATAATTCAATTTTGGATGAATAGGGTTTCCAACGAGTATATATATATATATATATATATATATATATATATATATATATATATATATATATATATATATATATATATATATATATATATATATATATATATATATATATATATATATATATATATACGGGCTGGGCTGGTGCCGTTCAGCTGAGTGGACTCGTGTATGAAGCACACAACATATCATGGGATCATATTTAACTACAACAACAGCTCAATTGTTCAAAGTTATCAATAGAGTATAGTGAGATAGAACTATAACAGCCATTGACATGCGGTCGCGGGCGCCTTTCTCCGCACAACTTCGCGTTTTCCATCAAAACATTACATGCTCAATGCACACTTTCCCTTCTAGAATTGAGTCCTTCTGGATCAGAATTAAAGCTTATTTCAAGCGTCGTTGAGGAAATTCCCCTAGACCATGTGAATTTCGTTTATATGCAAATGCATCCCCATGTTCAAAAGATCGATTCTGTGAAAAACAACAACACTGGAGGCAGTAAACAGGGGCTAATTGCTTGCATTCGGATGTTTAATTTGGAGTAATTTCGGCAAAGTTAAGTAGGCTCCAAATTGTTTGTTATCCACGCCCAGTCTTTAGATACGAGCTCGCTATTGAGCCGACTTTTATCCCAACAGAACAGACAGTCATTACGGGCAATTTCCCCCCATTTTCCCCCAAGCGTCTTCCCGCGACTTCCTGTCATGAACGGGCCACTAGCCTGGGAATAAATCGGCTCCCCCTTAAAGACAATTTTCATCCTCAAATGAAGCAGAACGGTCCAAACACATAACAGGGTCGGAAAGTCTACATCGGGTCAACTTAGGATACTAATATAGACAGCAGTGGTTTGTGGTGGGGTTTGGCGGAAGTCCGCCATGCACCGCGTGGGGACACCGCGCCGGCCCGCGTGCGCCGGAAGTGCGCGTGCAAGCCATGTGACTGGACGGTTTTTGTTGATAGGAATGAGGCCTTTGATACTGTTGGCGGTTTGTGACGCATCGTTAAAGGCTCGCACGCTGAATCATCTACCCTGCCGGACATCTGTAGTGGCCTGTTGAACAAATCAAAGTTGATCAGTTAATCTGAAAGTTCACATGACCTTAAAAGCCTCGAAGTTAGGGCAGAAATTCATATTTGGGATTTTTTCTATCCTTAGATAATACATGCCTTTTTCGAACTCATTTAAGAATAATCTAGAATCTCAAATTAGCTCAACAATTGAATATCTAATTACATATCAAAACTACAGTTACATGGAGTTGGATTCGGATTAGGTACTCTTAATCAAACTCTAATTGAGGAAATTGAAAAGGTATGATGATATATGTTCGCTTGACCATTACATTCGGATATGTCCAATAAAAACTTTGAAATTGAATATTTCACCAGGGCATACGTATTCTAGGTTATGTATATATTCGATTGCGGGAAGGCGGTTGGGGTTTTATGCCACGAGTCATAACTGCATGACACATAAAAGTTGAAACTTTATGGCAAATGGATGATGTTAAGAAATCGTATCTGCATCGTTTCCCAGCATAATTCGACCCCTTTCCTCATGAAAATGAAGTAGTCTTAGGTTTCTTGCCCCTCCAAATTATAATCATGTTTACAACAATTCATGGGAACCCTATTGAATCGAATGCTTTTTAGATATCATGGGGAATTAATTTTAAATCATCCCCAGAAACCATAGCGATAGTGTTGACATGAAGCCCAATAAGAGTGCCGCAATGTCAAAACACCTCTTCACCAACATGATTGACACTTCCTCTGACTGCGAAATAGCCATGAGAAATATTACAGTGTCTGCCAGCTACGTGGGAGAATTACTTAGAAATATTACTTTGATTCGGTGTTACCGAATTAACCAATTTAAAAAAGAATAAAGTACTAGTATTACGTAGGTGGAGTAATGTGCTGAATATGCAATCAAGCAATGGAACTCACGTTAAACTACATAACAATAGTGGCGTTCATTCTTGTACGAAATCATGTATAAGTTTACTCTATATTAACTCTGAATGTATTCTTAACATTGGCGAGAACTTGAGAAATAATTTCTTTACAAGCAAACAGTGTGTTCCTCAAGTTATAAGTATTTTGAGTTTACTTAGTATTTCCATTATGTCCTTGGTACAGGGTATAAATACGTGTAAGATGTATGATTTTGTGTATTACCTGAGCAGACTAAAATTTGCTGACATTATATAAAGATTTCAACTTGGTTGAACAGCTTCATAAACTGGACCCTCTAATGCTCACAGAGACCAGAAAACAACCTGACAATTTTGGTTAAATCTTGAAGATATAAAAAAGTTGGGAAAATATTTCAGGGATAAAAGTTCGTCCGTACACTTTCAATACTAGTAACTCTTCTTCAAATATTTTGTATAACAATTATGAATTCCCAAGTTATTGTCAAATGTATTATAGAACCATATGATTTCTCAAATATCTCCTAAGCATTAATGGGTTGAAAGAGCTTAGCACAACCAGGAACTATATAATTTAAGTCTATACTTCATGGCACAACGTAAGTGATGATTTACCTACTTTCAAATTAAGGATTATCCGTTCTATACGTTCTGTTACCAGGGATTATTAGTTATTACGTTGCAAATAATTTTCTCGAAATAAAATGTATATACTGGGATCATGATTACCTTTTCTTAATCGCTCCAGGTATTAAGCAAGATTTTGTACCTTGCTAGTACTGTCAACAAATGTTACCGATACAGGAACAGGTATTGGTTTAACCCTTATGCTATTGGTGGCTAATTTGGCCATTTTAAAAGAATGCAAAAACCTACAAAAAAGACTGAAACCCTGGCAAATGCATGGGCACTCATCTGAGAGTACTCAGCAAAAGCTATACCGATACGACAGGGTTTAGATGGTTTTCAAAAATGTTTGCATCCGTGTGCTATGAACGAAAGTAGCCTTACTATTGGAAAGATTAATGTTTTGCTTCTTCAGTTCTCAATTTGCACGGAGGGTGGTTTTATCTTGCTAGTCAGACCACTCCCACACTAGCACTCTGACTCCCGAAAACGAGCGATGACCAGACAATACTAAGCGTACAAATTATACATTATCCTCCACCCACATCCAGCGATTTACCCCTAATTACACCCCCATTTCACCCCCTTAGAGGCAACTATCAAGCGCCTGCAATTTTGATTCCGTTGCGTAACGCAGATAGGTGTGTTAAGCAATCTGTTTACAAATTCTCTCAAGTAGCGAACAAACAAACATTTAGCAAAACAAGCGTTGACTGATGTGCATGAAGGGTGCTTTGATCTTTAGATTGGAACATACCCGGGCGTGGGAACCCGGGTTTCGGGGTGTGTTTAGGGGGTACCCTAACTCGTGTACATTATCTATTAATTGCGGTCGCATGATCGCATCAACAGAAGACGGGTGGACCACCGGCCCCCGCCCGTCGCCATGGGAATCGTCGTCATGGCGATTATGATGCTAGGTGATAAAGCTTTGTCGATTGAGACAACATGCTGTTTGGATTTATATTTTTATCTTAACAATCGCAGACTTTTGACTAACAAGATGCTTGATCAATTAACCATTGAGTAATTAGCCGTCGTAAAATTTATCCATAAGATAATCTTACGGCGTTTTTTTCATCTAGTGCAGAACACACGACCCGGCGTCTGGCAAGAAAATTAGTTTATCTTTTTTACGATATATACAACTAGACTGTAGAGAGAGATCCTTTCAATTATATGATATGGAATCATATCAAAGAATTTGGGTTTCATATCAGCTGCATTCCATAACTAATATGATAGGTCCCATATCTGAAATGTAAACTTACAAAATAATATGAATAAATTAAGATGTAAAGAATGTGTTTATATTGTTATTCAATCTTAGCGGGTAAGGCAAAGGCTTTCTGTAACATCTCAACACCTATCTATTTCACCAGCTGATCAGAGATGACGGATCTCTCTCTCTCTCTCTCTCTCTCTCTCTCTCTCTCTCTCTCTCTCTCTCTCTCTCATATATATATATATATATATATATATATATATATATATATATATATATATATATATATATATATATATATATATATATATATATATATATATATATATATATATATATATATATATATATATATACTTGATAGAACTACGTGTTATAGTTTGATATTTTGAACTACTAACTAAATCCAAGCTCCTTCCAAGTTCAGAACGATGTGAAATGCATTTTCTCTTTATGGCATTGTGGTACTACCTAGTTCAACAGGTGTTGGTCTACTTTAACAAGTATGCATTGAACTGGTATAATTTTAGAGCTAATTTCAACTTCACCATAAGTCCAATACTTTCAACATACTGTACTTGAAAGTCACCATAACATAGATTTAGTGTATATTTAAGGACATATGTCTGAATTACGACTTCAGAATATCTCCTAATTTAGAAATCCGTTATCAGATACTAGTAACTATCGCCATTCCCAATGAACATCACCACCACGCCTCGTTCTTTAAGTCATGAATCGTACAGCTATCTTACAAAAACGGTTAAAGATCTACAATCATGATATACACTAGTTAAAGACAAGTCGGCTTTAATTACTCTCAGAGCCCCGCCCCATACGTTGACTCGCATCGATTAAGATCAGTGGTGGTCCCAGCTCGGGTCGGTTTTAAAATCAACCACTTAATGGATGATGATCCCTCAGAGAGGCGTCTGGAAGATGCAAGACTATCGGCCTCAGCCAAGTATGTGATGACGTCCCCATAGACACAGAACGGACCACCAAAGCTGTCCTGAGCGATCTAGCAGTATTTGTTGTTTAGCCTTCCTAAAGCTGAGGTTACTTTCGTCCAAAGCACAAGCATGCAAATATTTTTGAAACCCATTTTAACCTGTCATGTTCGTATTAGTTGAGCACTCTTAGGTGTGTACCCATACACCAGGGTTTCAGTCATTTTACAGGGTTTTTGCATATTTTGTATTGGCCAAATTAGCCACCAACAGCATTAGGGTTAAAATATGTGGTATGTGCTACCCTTATTATTGATCCTAGAGATGTAAGACCAGCGGCCTAAGCCATGTATGTGATGACATCCCTATAGACATACACAGGACCACCAAAGCTGCTTTGAGCGATCTAGCAGTATTTGTGGTTTAGCGGTAGATGGCGGCCTACCCCACGACTGAGCCTAAAGATGTGAGGCAAGCAATCTCAGCTATGCAATTGATGATGTCCCCATAGACACGGAACGGACCACCAAAACTGCTCTGAGCGATCTAACAGTATTTGTTGTTTAGCCCTCCTAATGCTGAGGCTACTTAAGGCCAAGGCACAAGGACGCAAAGATTTTTGAAAACCATTTAAATCCTGTCATGTTGGTATTAATAGAATAGCTCTCGCTGAATACTCTCACATAAGTACCCATATGCCAAGGTTTCAGTCATTTTTCAGGTGTTTTGCGTCATTTTGTATTGACCAAATTACCCACCACCAGCATAAGCGTTAAGCGATAGAAGGCGGGTCTGCCCCCATATCTGAGCATAGAGATGTAAGGCCTTCGTGGTCATGTTGGTATTCATTGGATAGCTCTCGCTCAGAGTACTCTCAGATGAGAACCCATGCACCAGGGTTTCAGTCATCTTTCAAGTGTTTTGCATTATTCTGCATAGGCAAAATTAGCCACCAGCAGCATGAGGGTTAAGCGGTAAAAGGCGGGGCTACCCCCATAGCTGAGCATAGAGATGTAAGGCCTTCGTGATATGATTATGTCCCCATAGACACATACAGAACCACCAAAGCTGCTCTGAGCGATCTAGCAGTATTGTGGTTTAGCCCTCCTAGTGCTGGGGCTACTTTCGTCCAAAGTATAAGGATGCAAAGATTTTTGAAAAACGTCTAACCCCTGTCATGTTGGTATTCATTGGATAGCTCTCGCTGAGTATTCTCAGATGAATACCCATGCCAGGGTTTCAGTCATCTTTCGGGTTTTTTACAACATTTTGCATCGGCCAAATTAGCCGCCAGCAGCATGAGGGTTAAGCGGTAGAGAGCGGGGCTGCCCCCATGACTGAGCCTAGAAATGCAATACTAGCGACCTCCGCCATGTATGTGATGATGTCCCAATAGACACACACACGTGACTACCAAAGCTGCCCTGGGCGACCTAGCAGTAAGAGTGGTTTGAGCGGTAGAAGTCTGAGCATAGAGATGTACCAGGGTTTTCAACAATGCGAGAAAAACACAAGGGGCCAACAAAGCTGCCCTGGGTGATCTAGCAACAATGGTATGATTATCAAACGGCTCTTTGAGAAAATAATATTTATATA
>OZ012697.1:36824081-36854081 GCA_963942565.1 Maea johnstoni
ATAGAGCTTAAATTAGTGAAATATGTTAGACATTCAATACAAACAAGGGTCTTGGATTTCTCAGTTCAACTTTCCTGCCCTGTACAGTTTTGTTTGGTAAAACATGTTTGGTACTTAATAAAGAACAACTTTTTTTATTTTTAAGAAGTTTTTCTTAAAATGATATTAGACAGTATTCCACTTCTTATCAAAACATGTTCGTGTACTTTTGACCTTTGCTTTGTATCTTTCAGAATAAAATACTTGTCTCATTTCACTCACAACTTGTTGTTTGTGTGCCCGGCGGGGGCACTCAGGAACAGAGGGGGGCCGCACCTGCGTTACGTATTTCGCGGAAGAAGGGGTCTATTTTTAAGACCTCTGCTTGTCCGCGATTTTGTAAACGAAGAGTACTTTTTTGTACCCAGGTACGAAGTATGGGGGTCAAAATCCCCTTACAATCTACGAAATATACGCGGCTCTGACGCCGAGTGACTGCCGAAGTAACTGGGCCGGGGACTGGGCTTCCGAGTTTGCTGCCGCCACTTGCTGCCGCTAAACAAGCAGAGAATTATAAAATCTTAAGTTAAAATACGTGTTCCCGTTCATCCAATGTCAGTGTTTTGATAAAAGAAGGGATGTTTATTTAGTGGAAAAAATCAGCGTTTTATTAAAATAAGGGTGCTTTTTTGGCCAGAAATCAGTGCTTTAGGGGTATTTTTTAATTTTGATAACGAACGTATGCACCCCCTAAATAGCCAAGTGCCTCCCCCTGGTTTGTGTGGTAATTTGTCATGTTTCATATAATTGTAGATGAATTAGTTCGTAGCACAGTTCGTGTAGCCCATCTCTGATAACCACTGAGAAATTGACAACCAAAAGTCCCCAATGACAGGGCATAAGAACAACATGTGCTCAATACTGTCAACACTATTTTTACAATATGTACAAAGAGATGTTTTTTAATTGCTATCTTGAACCGTAACTCATTAGAAAAGAATTTCCTGTGTATAGTTCTAAAATGAATATATTTAAGATGTGCTTCAATCAAACGATTCTGGAAAGAAATTGACCAAGAAACATGATGTGAGTCTAAACTTAAACAAGCCTTTTCCTCCCTTTGTGACCAATTTCAAACAATATATCTTCATTTGTGTAATGCAGTTTCTTTTGGAAAGTTGGGTACACCTTTTTCGTCATAATTTAACAAGATATTAACAAGAGTTATTTCTAAGGTGAAATTCAATTAAGTCAAGCTTGTCTTAATATTCTAGGATTTCATTGAGTTTGAGTTTAAGGCTATGCTATTCCAGGAAGTTCATATTGATGTTGAAATGCTCATATTGATAGACTCTAGAGATTGAACATTATGGATACAATCAGGAAGGTCATCCACTACCATAATACCATATCATGCCATTGTCTATTGAGTTGTAGCTGGAAGGTATTATTGAGTAGTAGTTGGAAGGTATCGCTATATATATATATATATATATATATATATATATATATATATATATATATATATATATATATATATATATATATATATATATATATATATATATATATATATATATATATATATATATATATATATATATATATATATATATATATGTATGTATGTATGTATATATATATTGCTATACCAAAGAGGAGTTGTGAGGATAACCTCCCTGCTTTTACAGCAGTCACTAAATAAAAAAAAACATGGTGAACCACACATGGAATATGCTGGACCCTTTGCACAACCCCTGAAATTATGATTTATGCTCACTCTGTGAAGTTCTACTATCTCTCAACCAGTGGTGTAGTTTATGCTACTTTATTTATTAGTTGAACTCTTGTCCTGTACAGTTTTGCTTTGTGGAGATACTATGCTTTTGTGTTTATTAGTTGAACTCCTGTCCTGTACAGTTTTACTCTTTTTTGCTTTATGGAGTTGCTATGCTATTGAATTTATTACTTGAACTGCTGTCCTATACAGTTTTGCTTTGTGGAGATAGTATGTTTTTGGATTTATTAGTTGAACTTCTGCACTATACAGTTGTGCTTTGTGGAGTTACTATGCTTTAGGATTTATTAGTTGAACTCCAGACCTGTGTTTTGTCTTCACAATGCTACCCTTTCATTACCTCAAGGGATGGGGAGAAAAAAGACAATCACGTGATCATCCCAGGCCTAACTCACATAATTAGTAAATTTATTGGCTTCACCCAAACCTTAAAATTTATTATCGTCACTTAAACAGTGAATTTACTGCTTTTACAATAGACTTAACCTTGTTGGTTTAACTCAGGGCCTTAACTGTTGGTAGTTATACGTGTGATTGTCATTGTTGTTGTTTTGTTGTTGTTATCATTATTGTCATTGTTGTTGTTTTGTTGTTTTATCTTCATTGTCGTTGTTGTTGCTGTTGTTGGTTTTGTTGCTGTTGAAATTGCTTATCTTCTTGTTCAGAATGTTACTAAAACTGTTTCAAAACAATTTTGGTTGAAAGTTACTTGTTGCATCGAATATTGTTGTTGTCGTTGTTGTAATTATTGTTGTTGTAATTGCTGTTGTTATTCTTGCTGTTGTTGTTGTTGTTGTTGGTTACATTTGGTTCTGATGACGAGGTTGAAGCCCATTTCTCTACGTGCATGTTACATGTCAAGGTATGGGATGGTGTTTCATAATTAGTAGCAGGCATATTCATACCCACAGGTTGTGACATGTCCAAGACAGATAAGATTGAGGAATTCGGCAAATTATGATGAATCGGTTGAGAGTGGTGCCTAGCAGTCGACTGTTACTGCGGATACGTGTGTAGTGTTCCATAATTACGTAAGCATTCACCTCAACAACGTGTAATTAACATGTAAGACAGCATAAATCATCTACAAACGAGGCTATTTGCGTTTTGATAATTTCCCCTTGGAATTCTACTGCTTAAGATCCCAACACGATTTTCAAGTATTTACGACACAGCACTGTCAACCCCAACTAGCACAGCTTATAATTAGACTTCAGGCTATCTTGACTTGGCTTAGAGACACCCTTGCTGACTAATCGTGCGAATACCTTGCTAGCACCACTAATTACAATAGGTTGCACGCTTCTCACGTATGCCACAGTATGTCTAGTACATATATATATATATATATATATATATATATATATATATATATATATATATATATATATATATATATATATATATATATATATATATATATATATATATATATATATATATATATATGTATATATATATATATATATATATATACAACAAAAACAATAACAACAAAACAAAAACAAACACTACAACAAAATAATCACCAGCAACAGTAGCAGCAGCACCAAAACAGCAAACTCGTCATATACACGAGTGGAGTACTTAACTGCAGACGATAATGCTTTTAACAATCTACAAAAAGCAACGACTTGGCACCTGCTAGCTTTGGAATATTCTTCAATGAAAAAAGGCATGTATAATTGACATAATAATGATGGATGTTCTGTTGTTCCAAATTGTTCATATTTGGGCCCTGGATGATAGCTTTTGGCCCGGGGGGACAAATCCAAGTAACCCAAGTAACAATAAACACCCACTTTTTATGTCCCGCGCCTATACCTCTCTAAGGCACACATTTATATTTGTCACACACAAACTGTACATATTTGTGCATATAAAAGCAAGCGATAATTTCCAAAAAGCCATTTTTCAACGAGAGCTATTTTAATTTGTGCTGGATGATAAGTTATGTATTTACCCTCAAGGGGGGTATCTAGTCTCAGGTATGTGCAGCTGTCGATGTTGGTAGTGGGCCCCAAACCCTTGTGATACAATATCTTGTTTAAACAATTCCATCAGAGAATGTGCTGAAATCCTCTCACATCTGGTTTGCTATATGAGGAAATCTCTTGATAAAATGCAATATTACGAAGGATATCTTTCTGAAGGTTCCTGCTTCGTTTAACAATCCCCTTTAAGATATTTAAAAAAAATCATTTGAAGTGTTGCTAGTACTTTTTAGGTTGTAATATAGAAGCACTGCACATGCAAATGTTAGTTTAGATCTACTGTTTCCAGGAGTGAAATATTAATTATGTTGTCTAAGGGGCGGTATGCACTAACTTCACTCTCACTTTACTCCTTCTTTCACGAGATTCACATTTCAAAAGTGTCCTTGATCGATAGTTAATATAACTAGAAATGGCAGTGATTCCTGCTCAGACCCAGAGAGAGAGAGGGGGACAGTCCCTTTTTACCCCCTCCCCCTTAATTGGTCAGGGGGTAACTCTCGTTGAAGAACAATTTTGAAAGATAAAAGTGTGAATGTAGAAGTAAAGTGAGAGTGAGGTTGGTGCATACCGCCGTATATTCAATTTCAATTAATACATTCTGTTCGAGTTTAGCCGAGCTATGTCTACATTAGCAATGTATTGGTTCGGCCCTGATATTTCTGTTTGAATTTTATAATTTTTTATTTTAAGAATTAGAAATAATACGTAACGTTTACTATTTCAAGACTACTGTTCAGACTTTTAATACATGTACACTGATGATTGGCGGTAAATATATTAAATGTGCAGTGCAGATATGTAGCATACTAATGGTGTATCAAGTATTGTAAGCTAGTAGGAGAGTTTTGATAATTATAAGGAAAAGACTCCGCCGAACATCTTATACCCTTCGTTCAACCCCCTGCACTATTCGAGAAAGGATAAGGCCTTATTCACACGCTGGTAATGGAATATGAATGATACAAGAAAATAGTGACCAGAACATCTTAAAATCACTTTTTAACCCCCTCTCTTAGCATCCGTACTCTATCATATACTAGTATTTTAAACCCCTGTACTCTAGTCACATTACAGACTAGAAGGAAAAATAATAATGATGCAAGGAAAAGAGTGATTAGACCATCTTGAAACCCCTCTTTTAAAACACCCTTGGTACTCTATTATATATTGAAGAATGAGGGTTTGCTGGTATGCGTATACAAACGCAACACAATGCGTTTATGCCCTGCTTTGAATTCTACACGCGTGATATAATCTATAAATCTTGTAATACCTAAAGTAGCCAGAACTACAAAGCACGTGCAGGCCATGCGCTCTCGAGACTTCCAGCCAGAGAAAAGCCCTCGTGTAAATATCCTTGTTGCCAGAGGTGTTTCATACTCAGAAATAAATTACCCATAAGGTGATGTATTTATTTAATCGCAAGCCTTTTGGTCATAGGGCCTACAAAACAAAACCCTCGTAGGCCACGTGCGGTATTTTTTTAAGCCACAAGTGCGAACAAACTTGGAACGCATGCAGGTTTTGTGTGCTTTTCACGGGTGCAGCCGCCAGAAATGTGCATTGGAAGATAATAGTTGTTTTGTACAATACATTTCTTACATGCCCCGGGTCTTACTAAGAGTGTTTGCTTTTAAATATTTTGCCATCTGCAGGTGTTCTTGTAAATAGAAAAATGTTCAATTCAACAGAGCTAGTAGCCTTTCAATTTGCTGGTATGTTGCAGGGAATTTGCCCACAATGTGTTTGTCTTAGGGTTTTTGTGGTTCAGAAAAGAGGGTATTTTACCCTGTGCCGCACCGCCCCTTGTGTACCTAAGGGTACATCACAGAACCCTACCAACGTCCCCCGCAGAGTCAAAAGGTCTTGAGCGTTGGTCCATGTGACTTTTAGGTGGGTGGTAAGAACGCTAAACTCCTTTACCTATCTACTGCTTCAGTAACTTACCAAGCGTTGGACACACTTAAGAAACACCTCGCTTTTTGACTCATTTAGGGCTTTAGTTACGCACTTAGAGGAGGCGTCATGCCTTTTTAACTATTACCCTAAATACACGCTACCACAATTACAATGTTTATCATTTCGGGGCGTTTGATCTTTAAGGTTTGAACTTTAGTTGAGCATTTCTGGAATTTCATGTTTTGCTGTTGGCGTCCATTTTCCAAGTTTTTGTCACCATGCACTAAATACCTAAGTACAATGCATATACTAGTAGTAAGGGCGAAAAGCTGCATAGTAGCGTTGTATTGAAATTGGAAATGTATTTGAAATTGATTTGAGGATTATAGGAAAAACACTACATTTGTACCGAATACAAAGAGTGATCCTATGATTTTAAATCGGTATAGGTAACACAGATCATTTCAACTGAAGATGAATATGACATCCCTATCGGTATACTATCGGTACTTTCTAAGCTGCATGGCAGTACTATATCACAAAAATGATTTACATCAGTGCCATATTTGGAATGTATGGGAGTTGCATTTAAGAATTCATAGGAAGGTTAATGTCTGTACCAATTACATATTTTGATTTTATGGGATTAAATTCAAAAGAGTAGCACAACTTGATTACAAAATAATGTGGATATGATTAATACATTTGAAGCTTCAGCTACATCATTTAAAGCTGTAACTACATGTAGACCCTTAACTAAGCCATGTATTCATGATGTCACCTTTATGTTCAGGTGTCATGTTTAGGTAATAGTAGGTGTCACCTCTTTGTGCTGCCTTGATTTGTGCCTCTAGACAGGTGGCCCATACCTGTCCAGTCTGACCGTTACCATACCTATCTTATCATTATCCCTGATGAAATGTTTTCATAGATGACCACAGAACCCCACTGTGGGTGGCCTGGGTTTATTGGTATGGACCCTACAAGGGTGTCATCTGCCCAGAATGGGCGTTCAATACCCTTTAACTAGTATGTAGAGATAATTTCATCTGATACGAGCCTAGTTAATTTCTAGTTAATCACATGCTGTGAAAAAGCTGCAGGGGAGATGGAAAATCACAACGGCTATTCGATCTACGTGTGTCTGTGTGTGTGTGTGTGTGAGAGAGAGAGAGAGAGAGAGAGAGAGAGAGAGAGAGAGAGAGAGAGAGAGAGAGAGAGAGGGGGGGGGGGGGGGGGGGTGGGGCGAGAGAGATTCTAATTATTCGTCCTGAATATTTTGTTTACTTTAATAGAACCTTTATTCTTATAGCCTTGTTATAGGAGTGCTTTATCAAATCTGTGACTTATTTATCGCGGAACTACTCAGAAGATGCCACCTTATGCCATAACTAACCAACAGTTCATTTCAACAGAGTCAGAGATATGTTAGGTTCCATCTCTCTAGATGTAAAAGCAATACACTATCTAGGATTTATCTGAAACAAGTTTTAGAGTCAAATTAGATAAGGGTAGTCTTTATCTTAAATAAGCCTATCCTCATTCAGGTGATAGTAAAACAGGATAATCTATGCACTGTTTGTTCTTTTTTCTCATAAGGCTTTTGGATTGGACAGGTGCAATAGAAAGGCAGACAAATTTAAAAGGTAGTAGTTCTAACAAGAATGTTTTATATAATCATAAGCTGAGTAAGGTGATAACAGTACGTGGTCATCTCTTCATTTTTTGTTGTTATTTTATGTAAGAAAGCTAGTGGACTGCGCATGTGCATGGGGAAGGCAAACTAAATAAAAAGAAGCCTTTGCACGGTGGTTATATATAAATGTTTTTATCAAGATGATAAAAATACATGATCATTTCTTGACTTCTTGTTCTGTGTTTTGCTAAGAGGGCTTTTGAATTGGGCAGATGTATGAGAAAGGCAAGCAAAATGCAAAAAGGTTTTGCTACGAATGTTTCATATAAGCATGTGTTCATCAAGGTGATACAAATACATGCTATTTTTTCACCACGTTTGTCTTAGATTTCTCAACTGCTGTATTTTACTTGCTCCTAGTATGATATATATATATATATATATATATATATATATATATATATATATATATATATATATATATATATAGTCATTCATATACTAGAAACAGTATGTTACAATCCCACAAATAGATACTATTTTGAAATAAATCTCTGCAAGTAATTATCAATCTCCTGTTAACAAAGATTGCCCTTGGAAAGGGTTAATGAGTTCAAAGTAAACTGGGCCATAGATCATTATAGAATCATCAAATGTATCTTCGATATTGCCTTGCATTCTGGCATGCACATTTCTTCACTACTTGTCCTGTTTTTCTCAGAAGGGTTTTGGACCAGGCAGGTGCAAGAGAAAGGCAGGCCAAATTAGGGGGCAATAATGTCTTCATATCAGCCACCCCTCTCTCGAAGAGGGGGTCGTTAGTGTTATCACTTGACTCGTTATCATCGCCACAGGATGTCTCGCTTTTAGGCCATTCTCATTAAAAGTGATCATTACTTGTAATGGCTCTTGTAATGGCCCAAGATACGCTTGTAAGCCACCCAAACGAACAAAGCAGCTACACGTAGGTGCCCTGAACCTGAACACCCCACGTGTGCCCAAAACACCCTTTGCATTTTTATACCCACTCATCTCAATCAGATTGTGCTGGGGGTATTCCACCATCAGGTGGCATCACTGAAGGTAATTACAGATCACTCAGGTAATAGGAATTGCATGCAAGGGGTAATGTACACCCACAACAATGATGGGCATGATAGGAATACCCTACCCTTCATAAACTACCCCATCCCATCAGCGTACCCGTATGGGTATCCACCCCAACCCCACAGGTATTTTGATTAGCACGTGAATTTCTCATTAAGGGTCATCATTGAAACTGATTGTTATGCCCTACACGGTCCCAGGCATGTAATGTACACATGCCACTGAAGGGGTACCCTAGTCCAACCACACCCCCTAACCAACCACCTTTTTACCAAGAAACATTAGCATATTCATGGGGTACACGGCCCTCTGGTCGTTAGGGCTCATCATGACAAGCCATTAAATGTACCACTATTTGTTATCCCCAGGTAATTGGAAGATATAGTACAACAGCTGCGAGTTATCCGTGAGTTTACATACATATAGGGAACAAGAAGGTACCCTCCCTCTGTAGTAATGTATGTAGTGCAATAAAAGCATACAGGTACCCCTTTGTAATATATTTCAATGATTCTGATGAACGTCGTCAAACTGTGAGGGTGTGGATGCCAAAACATAGCAACAGGCCAAACCCACTGTCATTAGGAAGCACATGTTTCGTGGTTTCAATCTTTAGATTGCAGTTAACCTCTGTGGGAAGTTCAGCCTGTTAGTAGCTGAATGGCTCGACTCTGATTCATTTTACATTTTTTACAGAGGAACATGTTTGCCTGATCAAAATAGTATTCTAAAACGTTGATGGTGACTCTCTCTCTCTCTCTCTCTCTCTCTCTCTCTCTCTCTCTCTCTCTCTCTCTCTAAAACTCTAGATCTTTCTTATTCTGTGGCTTTTTCTGCAGAAAACATTTCTTAGTTCTCCCTGGTAGATGACCTGTTATTCTGTAAAAGTTAAGATATTATTATATTTATTCTATAAAATTCAAAAAGATGGATTAAGTACATAATAACACCATTACTAAGTAAACCGGTTCACCTATAATTGTATAAACATGTAATTAATACTTGATATTTTGTGATAATTGGTAAATAAGAGTATGAAATAACCTTACATAATACTTGACATTTAACTAATCTCAAAACTCTCTATTGAAATCTTATTCTCCTCAGCATTTCGTATTATACATGTGTGCCCAGATGTTGATACGTCAAAGTAGTTGAGGTTTAGAATATAAACAGATGATCATCCATCACATGTCGATCTTATCAATTTGAGAAATCTTTCTATGAGCCTAGTCTGACCTCATAGCCCAGAAAATCAGCCATCTTAAGATGATGAGTACCATTGAAAAGTTGGAAAGTTGTAAATATTGAAGTGGTATAGAATATCGGTTGACTAAGGACGGTTGGCTATGATATTCTCTCCCTGATAACACTCTTGAATCTAGCGATACACCGTTTTATATGATTATGCTGCTGTGAGGTGTGTTTTGGGATGGGGCTTTTAACTAGCTTGCAATGGTACTCATCACCTTAAACATAACCACATTTGGTTTCACTCATACTTCACACATACTCGATGAGTAATACTTCTCTCGTGCAAGATGCTTTCTTTGTCATCAATAGTTAAAAGAGTTTTAAGGTGTAAGTGCATCAATTAAGAGAATAAGAGCCCCTAAGATGATCAAAGGCAATGCTAAGAGTGAGAATACTATTGTAGGCACGTGTGCATTAACATAAGGCAAACACATTCAGGAGTGTCTGTTTCTTTGAAATTGTCAAAGTGAACGTAGTCCAAAGAAACTGAAACCACTATGAAGAAAACAATAACCATGAATAGCCGAAGAACTTCGCCAGGTGTACCCCAGAAAAAAGATTTTAGAAGACGGCGAATCTCTTTGAAGCTATCATAATAAAATGATAATTGTAGTAGTTTATTGACAAAGAAAAAAATCTGCTTACTTCTATTTACATCAAAAGGCCTTACTAGTTTTATTGTGTAGACATAATGGAAAGGTTTAATTCTTTGTGTGTGCTGAGCATAAGTGTGCGTGCCCAGATGCCCGCGGTGCTAAGAACAGGCCACAATATCAGTCAATAAACCCTCCAGGCAGTTAACACACTTTGTAGAAACCACCTGTTGCGAGACTATGCACACTTTTAGTAGATATGGTCAGTTTTTAGTCATTAGGGACACTTTGTATTTTTAAGAGGCGTGTGTTTTGGTTCTGGGTTGAATATTTGACTAAATGCAAGTAAGGGTAGAAATAGGAGATATGCACGTTGCCGCTTGCAAAAAGAATTTGGTGTCTTTAGTCTATGGCTTATCAAAAAGGAATAGCACACATACACAATTACCTACATTACTGATATTCATTTATATATTATATATCTATCTACCTACCTACCTATCTATCTGTCTGTCTGTCTGTCTGTATGTATGTATGTATGTATGTATGTATGTATGAGACTCCATGAATGATACCGTTATCGAAAGCATAGAAGCTTTGCTATCTCAGACAATAACAGAGTGATGAAACATTAAACTGTCTTATGAAATTATGTAGAGCCTTCTGTATTCATTTCTGATGAAGCTATGTATTGCATGTCATGGTATTAAACTTTATTAATTGGGTAAATTCGTTTCTCGTAAATACCTAATATTGTTATGAAATTGAAATACATGTGTTTTCCCAGTTGTCATCCTGGTTAAATGCTAGCAATTTGTTACCATACACGTGCCTAGATTACCTGAGGGTCACACTGAAAAACCACATAAATCCCTGAAGTTAGTTAACATACTTAGTGCAAGACTATAGGTGCAGATATCCTTGCTACTGCTCATAGTCATTTGATAAATGGATACACACATCTATGATCATATATGTAAGCTAATTTATTTCTTTTTAGATTGAAATATGGAAATGATCGATGTTTGGTTCCATTGCAATAAATAGTTTTGAGAGGACACGATATCTACTTATATTATTTCAATAGATTTAAATATAGTCAGTCATTATTATAGCACATCGACGTAAGTTTCTTTAGTGCCCTGCCACAATGTTCATCCTGGACAAAACTTGGTATTCTACAATTATATTTTGGTATGCCTACCACTCTTGGGTACAAACCCAAATGAATCCTGGATGATATTAATATATGTAGTATTGCGCAAAGTTCAAGATACTAATCATCTGAAATTGTACCAAGTTATACCAACACCTGCTCAAAACTACATAATTCTAAATATTATATCTACTAATACGTGCCTGGGTGTCCTGGGGTGCTCAGTGCAGGCCGCCATATCAGTCAATAAAACCTGTAGGCAGTAAACAGTGTGAATAAGCCACGTGTATAGAGGACTAGTCACCCTTCAAAGGCCAGGTATATGACAAAAAAGGGAACTATATGTGTAGTGATTACATAATGCATGCCTTATAGTGCACCTCCTTTGCAATGCATACTAGTAATATGAAACTCGAAACTGAATTTTTCAAATTTCATAATATGTTTCAATCTGCTCGCAAACATTGTACCCTTTAAAGACAGTTTTGAAAATTTAATATGTTTCAGTCAACGGAAATCTTTGATAATGCGTGAGAGAATTTCTGAGTGATATCATTAGATAACACATTTTCCCCCTAATTGATCATACAGCAACTCCCCTTGTTAACTTCAGAGGGAGATTCTAAATCACGTGATGCGCGAGAAGTGTTGACTTCCATTCCATTAGACTTCACACCCTCCTGACCACAAGGTGCAACATGCCATTCAATTACGTTTTCTGATTAGATTTTCTGCTGATGACCATTAAGGCTTCTTGCTCCATTTGGCCCAGTAATGTCCTGTTCTCGTAGTGGGATGCTCGAGCACAGTTCTCGTGGGAACTCGTGCCGGAGAGAGGCCCACCTGTGCCGCCTGTCAGCCATGATGTACTGGCTAACAATATGTGCTATAAATACACATTGCATAATGTTGTCTACGTTTCCCCATATGGCATTATTGTACAGGCACCAATGAGGGCTTACTATGGGAATCTCATATTACATGTAACTCAGTACTCCTCTACCTTTCAACTTTCCATTATTGTGAAAGGTATGGTTTAATCATGTTTCAATGGTGCAGCTCAGTAGGTATATTTACTACTCAAAGCAGGATACTAGTATATAAAGTGGGTGAACAGAATATCTTTACAAACAGTGCAATGGCATCATTGTAGAGGCACCAATGAGGCCTGACTATGGGAATCTCATATTACGTGTAACTCAGTACTTTTGTACCTTTCCTCTTCCATTATTGTGAAAGGTATGGTTTAATGATGATTCAATGCTACTGCTCAGTAGGTGTATCTACTACGTAAAGCGGGATATATAAAGTGTGTGAACTATAAAAAGTCTCTTCACAAACATAGCAGTGGCATTACTAGTATTGTAGGGTCACCAATGATGGCTGACTAAGGGAATATCATATTACGTGTAACTCAGTACTCTTGTACCCTTCAAATTTCTATTATTGGGGTAGGTATGGTGTAATCATGATTCAATGGTACTGCTCAGTAGGTATATTTACCATTTAAAGTAGGATATATAAAGTATGGGAACTTAGCAGAATCTCTTTACAAACAGTGCACAAATCTATTCTGCCCATGACAATCTCCCATTACAGGTAATTTAGTACTCCGGCTTCTGACCTACCATTCTGGGGACGGTATGATCTAATCATGCTTCAATGGGATATCTATGCAGGTAACTCTACCACTGAAGGGAAGACATATGAAGTAGACGAACAAAATATTTTCACACGCAGGGTGTGTCTTTGGAGTATTCAATGGTAACATATTTGCCATAATCGCATGCTGTGCACGAAGAAAGCAAACTGGTTTGGGTGTTTGACTGTTGACACTAATTGTTATCATAAATCACTTTCTGCTTAACAGGGTGACTCAATGATAAGCTGTTTACTTCTGTTTATATGAAGTGAATATTCGTAACTCGCAAGAGTTCCATTTTAAAAAAGTGTATTCACTTATACTGATATACCGATCAAAATGTAAATGAATGATTGTTTATAACATTCCAATTGTCTCGTAGATAAAAGATGCTGAAATGTGGCATATATTTTTCTTTGAAATATTCAATATTGAGATACTAGTATTCATAAAGACCACATACTCTACAGGGAGGAACGTAAATTCTTTTGGGCGTTTTGTAGTGAGTGTTTCACTTATGCAATCTCTCCATAGCCAATTGACAAACATATCAGACATGGGGACTATTTCATATATAATTGAATATGAGTAACTACTGTTACCTTCTAAGTTTTCCTTGAAAATTACTCAATAAACTGATATATTTGGAACAAATTTAAAATGAAAAGAAAAAATAACATACTGATATCTTTATCAGGCCATCAATGTAAAATTGGTAGATGGCCATATCCCATTTCATTAGAGAATGTTCACACCTATTTTATGGCGATAAACAATGCACATATATGCAACCCGATGCAATATCACAAGGGTAATAGCCTATTGTGTTTTCCTCAAGATAGATTCCATTGCTGATTACTAATGGTTGATGATAGATCTGTAAACTAAATTATGCCACATATTTGATTAATTTAAGCTTATTTGTTCGTGTCAGATTGTGCACTACTAGTATGTATGCATATTCATCTTTATATCATTTAAGCTATATGTATTGTGTGGTTCAAATTGTCTTTTTCTCTCATCTTTGCACTGCATGTTTCAAATTGTTTTGCTGATCATGTTATTTGATCGTATATATATCATTGTACTCTGTATATTTTTATGGAAGAGCCATAGCTGATAAAGGTACATACATACATACATTGACTAACATTCCAATGGTGGTAGTTTCTATAACTGCCACTAGAGTTGAACTACCAATTCAGGTCATGAATAAGTGAAAAAGCCATTTCTGCATGATTGCAGTCAAGTTATCTGAATCCTCAGATTTCTTCCAGTCAATTACCCACGAAATATGTTTGTTTTATTTCTCGAATCAATGCAACAGATGTTGAATACTGATACTGGTCCTAAGCAGAAAAAGTGTTTCGAGCCTAAAGTATTGTAAACGCCACTTTTGTTAGGCGGTAGAAGATGAATACCAATTTCTTTAAGAAACGCATTTTTGAAATGGAAGCACACAACCGCATAGCAATCAGACACTATTGCATACTCGTTAAATAAGCAGAATTGCTCAAAAGCATTTATTGTTTTATCCAGCATTAAATTATAATTAGTAAAACCAAACTAAACACCTGTTGAGCAAAATAGGAATATCAGAAATGTTTAAGGGATTCAGCTCACATACGGTTGAAGTCATCCTTTTGAAATGTATTTCTTTTTTATTTGTTAAAACAACGTCAGTTTTACCACTGAATTAGAATATTTCTTTCTGGTCTATATCGTATGTATCCACGAAAAAAACATAAACATATACTTCTATATAACACTGTATGAACAAAGAAAATGAACACTTTCCCGTCACCACATATGGTTTCGATGGCAAAATAACTCAGCAGGTTCTATAAAATACAATTAGTAAATGATATACTAGTATAAACATAACATGTTGATGTATTTCCAATCTTTCCATATATGTTGACTTGATACTATTTGACTCATATAAGGCTTTTTCTATGCAACAGAATGTACCGCGTAGTTCGGACAAAACCTGTGGTTTTCATTCACCAGAAAATTGCAACAAGACCAAAACAGCATTCCTGCTAAAAAGTCAATTTCCCAGATTATGGAAGCATGAAGATGGATTGCAGTACGGCTCAGCAGCGTGACAGCTCTCCTAATGGCGAAAGATCCAATCTGTCGCCGAAACTTTTCAGAACTTCCAGGGTGTATAATAAGTGCATCGAGAAGGTCTAGAAGTTGAATAATGAAAACGAATTGAAAAGCTGCCAAACTCGAACCCTGTCGACACGGTCGAGGATCTTCAATGGAGTCCAAATCTCGTCCCAGACCTCGTGGTAATTAACGTTAAATGAGATTTCACACTGTGCCGATTACTGGTTGGTTGTGTGGGGTAGCAGAAAGGGTCGAGGGCAGGGGTTGTAACCAAGTCTAGGGTGCTGAACCCAGATATGTCAACCAAGCCTAAACACCCTGTTTTTACCAACATGCACGTGTATGTGTATTATGTTTACACGACAAGCAACTTGGCCCCAAGTGTCACAAAGCTATGACACTGGGACTCTGTTTGTAGATTGCACATGTGTGGCTATAGTAAGCCTACTCAAGCACACGTACCAGATTTATATAGAAGTTGCCAGAAATTCTAAACCTGGGAAATACACAAGGAAATAGATGTATATAAATCATACGGTTAGGCCATAGACGTCATTGGGAGAATTGTCTTCCACGTTGTGACACCTCTGGGAACACATGTTGGGCGAGGTTGTTAGGTTGAGATATTGCATGTTGAAGCATGGATACAGATTGCAAAATAAATCTTCCTTTGACATATGATTCGGAATGAAACCTGTTGCTTCTACTCCTTACATGATTTTCTGATATCGCTTGTGCATGATGAGTTACAGTTAACCATCTTGAAAAATAAAAAAAATAATACTAATAGATAAATGAATAAATCATGCAATATTGGTATTCTGAAATGTGTTTGGAATGATTTTTTTCACAGCTTAACCCTTCCAATTCTAAGGCTACTTTCATCGAAATAACAAGAACCCAAAGATTTTTGAAAAACATCTAAACCCTGTAAGGTTGATATTCATTGTATAGCTATCGCTGAATACTCTCAGATGAGTACCCATATGCCAGGGTTTCAGTCATTTTAGAGTGTTTTTACTTCATTTCGTATCAGCCAAATTAGCCACCACCAGCAGTGGTTAAGGACTATGTTACATCTATGTGAAAATGGTTCATAAGAATCTGTCCCCAACAGCTTTGTAGGTGCTCCCACAGAAGGCATATACTCTCAACGTCAGTGTGAAAGACTCAAAATATTGAATCATATAATTTCAAAATTGCATATTTCTGTTGTACCAACCACAATCTAGGCTTGTGACTGGATATTTCAGGCAAGCCTATGACAAATGTATTTTTTACCATGCAAGACATTTTCAAAATGCATTTTCGTTTAATGTCATAAATGGATCATGTGAGGCTTCCACATATCACCATATACGTTTTAGACATACTTCCCCAAGTACCCAATTTCTTGATAAGCAATGGACTAGCAGAGGAATGTCATGGAACGTGATTAATGATTTTTCTTTTAGTTTAATATCATAGCTTTAGACTTCCATATGTCAAATACATTTTACAAAAACTTCCATTTTCCCAATTTCGTGGTTAATGATTTTCTTTTAGTTTGATATCATAGCTTTGGACTTCCATATGTCAAATACAATTAACAAAAACTTCCATTTTTTCCAATTTCGTGATGAGCAATGTACCAGCCGAGGAATTTCTGGGACGCGTGGGTTATGAACTTGGGTCAAAGAGCTGTGACACTGGGCCTCTAAGTGAGACCGAATTAAAAGAAAAGGTGAAGAAAAATATTCAACCTTTAGCCACAACTTGACAAAACCGTCAAGAAAATCCTTGATGAAAAACTCTTGCACTTAACCCCCCTTAGCAGCTGCACCCCAATTCTCGCCCCCCTTCATAAATGTCACCCTTTTTATTCGATGGGAAATATCATCCACTTGATATAAATTTTCGCATGTTGACCATATGGCGTGAAACAGACACGATCCATTCACGTGCGGCTGGTTCGTTTGCGTTGCCCGGGTTGCTTTAATAGGCGTAAAGGTGCGAATCTGAATGGGCTGATTAAGCCTACCCATAAGAAGTCACCTGGCCAAAAAGGGGGTTCGCCAGTCCGTAGCTAAGGGATTAAGGGGTAGTGACACGGAAGTAATTGGAGAAGCGAAGCGGAAGTGAATCGGTGCGTCGACCACGCCCCCTTTTAACAAATCGCTGAATCGCACAATCGAGCGCAACAATGCCGGAGCCCAGAGGAGCCATTCTGCGAGCATACGACCAAAGAAAACGCCCAGAAAACCCATAGCAGGGTAGTATCCAAGGAGACCCTAAACCCACCGTGAGAAATTCCCGCGTATGAATCCTTAGACTGTATTAAATCCATGTTGTTTACAACGAAGCAGACGAAAAGTCCGCCTTCTCGCGCGCGCAGCACATGGTGCGAGATGGCTCAAATGTAGGAGGCGTTCCTAGGAGGCATATTTCTCACTATACAAATTGACTCCTTTCTCCGAACATCCGTTCTGGCTTATGTTCTATGATATGTGGACCATTGTTGGCAATCCTGAGTAAAATGAATCTCCATTTGCTGCACACCCATTGCATTCTAAATCATGTTAAACTATCATGCAAATTTTAACCCGGGATTGAATGCTTGCCATTTTTATTGCCAGCTGTTTGAATATAGTACGTCCTTTTACCATTTCTAATGCATTGATCGAATCTGTCCACAGGTTTAACCCTATAAATGATGTTTACCATAGGTTACTTAGCTACAATGTTAGCCGACTCTGAGATTCGACCTGGCCCATGTGGTATCTGGCGTATGTTGCATATTTATTCTCTAATCCCCATGTAGAAGTATGCTTGACTACCAGTATACCGTAACACGTTGCCTTACACACACATTGCGATGCTATGACATACATAGTGATGTAAATATGATTCTCTCACATTAGCAAATTTACAGAATTCTTCTCCATTTTAGACTTATTACTTATATGACTCAACCGAATGGATGATGAGCACGTGTGACAGATTTGTATGAAGCAAACAGAAATTATAGTTTCTGTTTTGCAGTTTTTCACGTGACACGAGGGAAGGCATAATGAAAGAAAAATTAAACGGATCTAGAAGAAAAGAAGCTTTAAAAAGTCCAATCCAAAAGGAGCTTATTAACCGTGTCCTTGCTGTTAAAGAAATCCTCCCCCTACACACGACATATGCCAATCCTCACCTATAGGGGTCGCCCTGCTGCGTATCCGCGAAGCATTTAATAAGACATCAGTCATACTACTTACCCATGGTTGTCAAATGAAGACAGAAAGTAAATGGCTCAAATAGGTACTAGGACTCTTTTCCATACGATTTGTCATCCATAATTATATTCCTGACACCGACAGGACAGGAATGCCAAAAGCTAATCTATCACACACACGCGAATGCTGGGGCAGTCGAAGGTGGGAACTAGTAGGGTTTTCCTAAGGTTCAGAATTTGAGAAATGGAAAAATGTCACTTGTCAGCAATATTTGCGCTTATCTCTGACTGATTTATGGATTTCTATGGGAACTATACATATAATTTTGTTTCTCTCTATAATCAATCAGGACTTATTGGCCACACTCATTGGTTGGTTGACAGGAACAAGTAAAGCGATGGTAAATGATGTATTTTGGATGAATGGATTTATAGATATTCATTTTTCAAGTACTACTACTACTACTACTACTACTACTACTACTACTACTACCAATTTTACTTCTACTACTACTTCCTCTCCTGCTACTACTACTACTACTACTAATACTACTACTACTACTACTACAACTACTACGACTACTACTACTACTACTACTACTACTACTACTACTACAACGACGACGACGAATACTACTACTACTACTACTACTAATATTACTACATGTACTAGAGTATTCTTATTATCATTCGTTGTCTTCTACTTCTCTTTCTTCATCTTCTTCTTCTCCTCCTCTTCCTTCTCCTCTTCTTCTTCTTCTTCTTCTACTACTACTACTCCTCCACTTTCTTATATTCTTCTTCTCTTCCTTCTCCTTCGTCTTCTCCTTCTTCTCTTCTCTTCTTCTTCCTCTTCTTCTTCCGACTGGACCATTTTGTCTGCCCTCACTTTCCTCTTGCTTCCCATCATATTCTCTTCACCGTTTTCTTCTTCTTTCAGTGGCAGAGTGTCTATCACGGGATATGAAGATTTTCTTCTACTTCCCCTTCTTCTTTCTTCTTTTTCTTCTTCTTCTCTTTCTTCTTTTCCTCTTCGTCTTCTTCATTTTCTTCTTCTTCTTCTTCGTCTCACCTGTTCTTCTTCTTAGTAGGCCACTATTTCCGCCCTCTTTTTCCTCTTGCTTCCCATCATATCCTTTTTAGCGTTTTCTTCTTCTTTCAGTGGCAGAGTGTCTATCACGAGATATGAAGATTTTCTTCTACTTCCCCTTCTTCTTTCTTCTTCTTCTTCTTCTTCTTCTTCTTCTCTTTCTTCTTTTCCTCTTCTTCTTCTTCGTCATCTTCTTCTTCTTCTTCTTCGTCTCACCTGTTCTTCTTCTTAGTAGGCCACTATTTGCACCCTCTCCTTCCTCTTGCTTCCCATCATATTCTTTTCAGAATGTTCTTCTTTCAGTGGTAGAGTGTCTTTCACGGGATATGAATTAATCTTATTAAAACCACCCGAGGAGATGTTAGGCCTGAATGGATATTTTCACTCGAGTGCGGGCACGCCTGATGCTTTCTCAATATTAATGTTCAGCATGTAATTAGCGAATAAGAACATGATTAGAAATGTATGGGTAGACCTTGCGATGCTCTCTCGGGCGAAACATGGCCCACAGGTAAGGTCCCTGTAAATAAAAACATCATATAATCAAGAGGAGAAAAGGTCTGTTTAACCATATTGCCGCATGCCTGCGGGCATGTGTGGCAGAACATTTGTTCGGGCAAGTGGTTGTTAAGATGGTCCTGATAAGAAATTCTAATATTTTCTCCAACGTTTATTGCTGAAAAATGACAAAAAAGCTATAAAACTCGAGTAAATCAACCATGGCCTAGCGCATTGGTAATTATCATTTCTGTACAAATCTTTTTGACGGTAAAATTGCAGGTACTTATTTAGAACTTTTGCATCAAAGGCACGCTTGACAATTGTTTGGCATTCCATAGAATTTCGTCTTCTACTTGTCAAAAAATCAACCTCTAAGTAATTGTAGAGCGTTTATTCTTAAGCTTTTTTGTCAATACTTATGCTTTCTGCTTTCAATAAGTATGGTACGCGTGTACAATTATCCGTTTCTGTATAAGGAATGGTTTTTTGAGGAATCCACTGCCAGTGTATTGTTGTTAAGTTTATCAATTCAAACCAGAAATAATAGAAGTAAACATAAAATAAAGCTGTTACTACCGAACCTCGCTACTGAACAGCAAGTAGAGCAGACGTTCTATAGAGAATGTTGGAATAGCAGGAATACACTGTGTTTTAAAGTTTAGGAAAACATGACCCTTAAGCAGTTCTAATACGTATTAGAAGAGTTACCTGGTACTATATAAAGTCTATTGAAATTGGGTAATTTTTGGTTCACATTCGATGTTTCTGCAATTTGAGGGTAAGTCGTAGCAGGGCACTTAAAGGCAGAAACTGGTGTAAAAATAGCAATATAAGGGAAACTACTATTCAGTTTCCCCGTGTCACTAGCAACTTCCACGCAGATCAGCCGGGAGCCCGGACCATGTGCAGGGGTGAGCCCCGATGAGCTGTTAGCATAGTGCGCTAGATGGCTCGACCCAATGTGCTCTTAATTCATTTATATTTACGCCCCTTTTTGTTCGCGATATTTCTCAGTCAGTTCGATAGCAGACATAAATAAGCCAGACAGTCGAAGCAATAAACATCGAATGACCCTAGGACTGTGATAGTATACGTATTTCCAAGCAGATCGTATCCATTTGCTTATTAAAACAGTGCTATTGATTTTTTATTTACTCACCATTCATCGCAAATAGCGCAAAATAAAATATTCGCATACTTAATTTTCAAAATTTGTGAACAGTATAATATTTACCAACAAATGCAGTTTTAATACCACCTTAAAAGAGGGACTATATGCTCCGGTGCGTTTTATAGGTTTGTCATTTAATATTGAACGAAACAAATATTGAATATTGCATATGTATATGAGTTTGTGTATATATTTCGCACATTCGATAAACATACAATACAATACAAATACGATTTACGACGATTCTATTAACGGTTTCATTTTAACTCATTAGTACTAGTCTGAGTAGAGGGTCGACAGTTCAAAGCTTGCATGTTTGGCGGCGATTCCAGAAAACCCATAAATGCCAAAATCTTTACGCTATAGTTGAGGGCGCTGTGGTGGTTAATTCGCTCAAATCTACTCCCATCAATTTGACTGGTAACTAGTCAGCGTTAATCATATGTTTAGGGTGCTACGTCGGGCAATAATGGGCACGCAGGTGGGCACGGGTATCGGGTTTAGCGGGCGACACCCCACGGGGTATCCATTGGGTATGATTGCGGGGAAATGGGGTGAGCGATAATTGGTGGCCAGGTCATGTTGGGTGGTCAATAACAAAAACGTATGGCGGAAAGCGTGCAATTTGACAGAAGGCTTCTGCTCTAAAACGTTTTCCATCGGTTTTCGTTTCACCACACTTTCTCTTCCTTCTGTCCCAAAGCCCATAATTTTGTGAACGTTTGACTGCATTTCACTTGTATTGTATACTGTTCTCGTGATTACTGCAACATTTGTTTGCTGACAAATCATGCTCCGTTAAAATCTCGCTAAATTACCATCTTCTCCCTGTCAAAATATGTTTAATTCATCCATTTACAAAATGACTCATCGTCTTGAAGTTTCAAGTCAGCTGCTTCGACAAACCTATTGCATTGACCCTTCAAAAGGTCATTGCCCATTCTGTCTAGTCATATGTATGCATGAATATATATATATATATATATATATATATATATATATATATATATATATATATATAATATATATATATATATATATATATATATATATATATATATATATATATATATATATGTTTATTTATTTATATATATATATATATATATATATATATATATATATATATATATATATATATATATATATATATATATATATATATATATATATATATATATACATATATATATATATATATATATATATATATATATATATATATATATATATATATATATATATATATATATATATATATATATATATATATATATATATATATATATATATGTATATATATATATATATATATATATATATATATATATATATATATATATATATATATATATATATGTGTGTGTATATATACATCTATATATATACATACATACACATACATGCATACATACATACATCAATACATACATACATACATACATACATACATACATACATACATACATACATACATACATACATACATACATACATACATACATACATACAAACATACATACATACATACATGCATACAAACACACACACACACACATATATATATATATATATATATATATATATATATATATATATATATATATATATATATATATATATATATATATATACATGTATATTTACATGCTAGTAAGTATGCGTGAAAAACTGGAAGGTACAGTACGAGGAAAAATGAATGCATGATTGCACTTGAGATTTTATATACGATATACGGCTAGTTTACTGCAAAGAAAAAAAACGACCTTTAAGGCCTCTTTTGCTTCCCAAAAGGCACTTCAAATGTTGCAGTTGAGTAAGTGTAGCATATGTGGATGGTGGTCACTGACTGGTCATCGCCAGGGTGAGGGCCATAAAACACTCTGACCAAAATACTGAAATGACTTATATAGCAGTGCCTACAAAGTACCCTAAATATCTAAAATAGCAATTTGGTATAAATCAAGCATTTGATGTTAAAGAAGACACTTTCTCCACCTTAAAACCCTTCCATCAACTTGTTCTTTCTCCCTAAACGACATACTCAAGTGGTAGAGGGTAGAAGCCGTCCAATAAATCGTACCACAGTACGCAGTGCTAACTTATAAATCCTGGAACATGTCGCAGAGGAGATATTAAAGAATGATTGATGTATACTTTACGAGATGGCCAAAAAGTCGCCAGACAGTTCACAAAATACCGGAAAGGAGGACCACTTAGGCCGTCTCGCCAATATGGTGACCAGTTCTGCGTCGTCCAGAACCTATTATTTCACAGACAATCACGTATGCAGCTAACACGTGTCCTACCGTACTGTGACAGGATTTATTGACGGGTACGACTCCCCGCTACCCTTCTTGTGATGGATCACCCAAAACCCGGGTGCTTGTTACCCACAAAGTGAGGGTATGGCACCCCCTAATTAACAGAATTACCTCCACTTTTCACCAGCGTGATTGCCTTTGACATGCCTGCAAGGGCAAAAGGAAATTGCTTTCATTCTTTCATTCACACACTTTTTTTCAGTTTTCTCTTTCCAAACTAATTTGCTTGACAGATGTTGTTTAGTCTTCGTGCAGAAAAGAAAAGAGCTACATAGGGTTCACAACCTTCCTTTATCCACTTGGAGGGAAGTAATGGATTCGACGACAAGTTAGTCGGTTAAAAATTGAATTCTCTTGCTTTATTATTACTGTGCCATGCGTAGAAAGTCATTTTGTGTAATCGGAGTTAGTCCAACACGATGGAAGTATATATCTTAGAAAGTCACTTTGAAGATGGTTCATGGACCTAAACAGAGATTTAGAAGCATATTATCAATTAGGTTTTGTTGGTCCTGTTATAGTTATTATAGTAAAGTGTAGGGAAGGTATTGGTTAAAACAATTGGACTTTCCACTATATGACAGTATTTAACCGGTAACAGAACAATGCCTTACAAGCCTATATATATATATATATATATATATATATATATATATATATATATATATATATATATATATATATTTATATATATATATATATATATATATATATATATATATATATATAGATATATATATATAGATATATATATATATATATATATATATATATATATATATATACATATGTTAGTATTTATTTTTCACTTGTTCATATGATGTTCTTTTTCTGCATACCAATACTTTTTTTGTTGTATTAGTATGATTTTGTATTATATATATACAGTCAATAAACATACAATACAATTGCTAGAGACAATATGTATTGTTTCGTTTCGTTGGCATTGCAGAAAGGTATTCGTAGGTGTCTCATTCCATTGGTATATAACAATGTGCCAGTGCGGCATGTTTTATTACTCCGACGCGTTTGTTATAGTAGGGTAAACAAATTAATTGTTTGTACTCTGTTGTTGCGGAATTGCGGATTCGTTCAGATTTTCTTTGTTGAAAACTGTAAGACCCCATAACTTTTGACCAATGTCCAAATTGGAAAAGCTGTAATACCCTTCCCTCTAAAGTACTCTTACCTACAACTATGCCAAATTCTCAAAAAATCTGTTCACATTTGAAAAACAATAGGCATGTTTGACACGACCATGTTTTGATGAAATTGAATATAGAGAAAAGGGCGAAAAACGTTTGCTGCTTGAGTACAAGCCTAAATGAGTTTCTGTAATTGATGGTCTCTCACTCTGCTTGGTGATGGCCTAGACAGTCACAGTTGGTCTGATTATGAAGAAGGTGTGTAGATTTTAACATATGTAAATTAAACATCTCAAAATGCCCCTATATTCACAAATGACACCATGATAAATGGTCTTCAGAAAGTGAAAATTGAATTTTGTCATCCAGATCAACTGTTTTCCTGTGAAAGTCAATATACATTTGGTTTAAAAGTCCTTGCCAAGAATCTTATTAGTAGTTTGTGAAATACATGTAATTCAGAATTAAAGATCTTTCCCGGCTTTATATGAAAGTAGTGAAAGACATATGCATTGCTTGGTCTAGCGCTGGGTCAAACCTTGGAATATTGATAGTGTATGATAACTAGTCTATACTGTATAACTAGTTTTTTAAACAAAACTCAATAAGGATGCTCGGAAATGTAAAAAGGTTCTGCAACAGGGTTTAATGGGTTCCACATATTGATTTTTCTATGAATTGTTTCCTTAACTTATGCTTTACACCAAAAAGGTAAATCAACCTCTATGTTAAGAAAACCCCTTTCTGTAATGAACAAACTCCCTACATTTAAAACCTGAATCCGTTCCCGGTGTGTATGGCCATAAAAAAGCGAACGATCAGAAAAATCTGAAAGCTGACCGTAAGTGTCATCCTTAGAGGGTAAGTATAATTCTACACTACAACACGTGGAAGGCTTGATACATTTAATATGTCAGCATGAGTCTAGGGTACCAAATTCTGTCCTATCCGTATAATAAGTGGCCAGACTGCTCTTATACATGTAATTATAAACCACAGTAACAAGACAGTGATGGATAGCCCTTTCCTATTGTTATACTGGACCAGACCAAGCCAATCATATATACCTGCAATTTTCTCCGCTAGATAAATCTGACCATTTCTTTATCCCCTCAACTAAACATATGCTAAGGAGTGATGCAAGTGTAGGGGTAGAATATAGGGTTGGGGTATGCTGTTAGGGGTTGTGGGTTCCAGAACGGTTAGGGTATGCACAAGGGTTTTCTGGCACGTAATGATAGATATTGTTGAGGGTATATTCCGGAGTAATGATAGACTGGGGGTGGCAATAAAAACCCTTACTCCTTGTTACTGCTCAGCGGTGATTAAGTGGCTTGGTAGAGGTACAAAGGGTCAAGCCACAATATGTGCCGCAGCTGCAGAGGATGTAGTGGAGACAGATCATGGCTTTGAAAGAACAGGAAGGGGATTTCGTTGAAGTGTGCCTCACACACTCATATGTATGTATGTATGTATGTATGTATATATATATATATATATATATATATATATATATATATATATATATATATATATATATATATATATATATATATATATATATATATATATATATACATACATATATATATATATATATATATATATATATATATATATATATATATATATATATATATATATATAAATATATATATATATTTATATATATATATATATATATATATATATATATACATATATATATATATATATATATATATATATACATATATATATATATATATATATATATATATATATATATATATATATATATATATATATATATATATATATATATATATATATATATATATATATATATATATATATATATATATATATATATATATATATATATATATATATATATATATATATATATATATATATATATATATATATATATATATATATATATATATATATATATATATATATATATATATATATATATATATATATATATATGTATATATATATATATATATATATATATATATATATATATATATATATATATATATATATATATATATATATATATATATATACATACATACATATGTATGTATATAAGTATATATGTGTGTGTGGGATAGTGTGAATATGAGGAGGACATCCTCATTAACACTTTTCTTCCTTATTTTGCAAGCGTACCTAAATTAGATGAAATAGATTGACAATGAACAATTTAGAAATGACATCACCTATGACTTTTGAGCGAGTACCCTAGCTTCAATGAAGGCTTACATACATGTAAACTGGTATTGGTGAATGATCCTTAAACCGAAAATATAACTCACTTTTAATCGTTGGGGAGTTCATATTAGAATCCCAAGACATGCTCATAGGTAGCGAAGTTTAAGACTGGCAGAACACTCAGTATGAAAGGGTTAATGAAACCATTTGCCTTTCACCTTCAGTTTGTTTGCCTTGATTTGTTATTTCCTGCTGTAATCGGCATGTCCCAAGATAAGTACTATTTTCAGTGAAGAATTCGCCAGAATGTATGTTATACAACGTCACACAGCTGTGGACAACTACTACAAACTCTCGTCTGCCATCTGAATGACGTCACTCAAGCATGACCGTAACAACAACGCAGTCCGAGAAACTCGTGGTCAATGACTAGTGACCACTATGTGCAGCGCCATCTAGCGGCGGTTGTGCATATCAACAGTTCTCACTGTTCCCACTAGGAGTCAAAAGGATAAATTGAAAGGGCATAGCATTGGACAGTAATTCAAGAGAAACAAAAATAGAATGTTGATGAAATGCCTACTTGTATCTTATTGTATCTTTATTGACCAAATCTCTAGGACTTAAAATACAAATCAAATCAAGTTATACAAATGATAGAACGTTAAGAACGCATAACATAAAGAGAAATGATAAGAAACGAGATCTAAGAGTGTTGAACATAAAGCGAAATTAAGCTGACTTCTGTCTAGGCGGTAAATAACTTTTAATTACAGTATCAACTATTTGGAATTAAAGAAGCTACATCATATTCGAAACTTTCTAGATCTAAAAATTGCAAATAGATAAAATTTGTTTTTTGTCCAGAGTTGAGGTTCTCACGCAACTTCCTGCTAAGTCATGTTGCAATTGTAGATACAGGGGAGTTTTAAGAAAGTCGAATCCCATTTACAATTTAAAATGTTGACTTTGTTATAGAAAGTGTCAACATTCTTTAGTTGTGTGTGAATCCGAAAGCGTAGTTCTACTTCTCTCTCTAAATGTCTCACTACTACAAAATAAAACCATATGCAAGAATCCTGGATACGACCATGATGCTGTGCCTTGGGATTTCAGGCAAATATGCTGTGTCGTGGGCGACCAAACAGAATAGGACAGTTTTGAGCCGCACATATCCAGGTGCTTTTAGGTCAAGATTATGCAGAACTCAAAAATCCATAAATTCATTGAAAAATATTTTGTTGATATCTAGGCTATCACATACATATAATTCTTATATTTAACTATGAAATAGGCACATTTGATGGGTAGCTATGTATGTATGTATGCATATCTGTTGACTGAAAATTCATATTTTCAAAATTATGGAATAAAAAAGTAAATTCAGATAAATTCAATAACGTTTTAATATGCAACAGAGAAACATACACAATACAAAGTAGGTTAATATATTAAGGTTTTTGTGGCATTTACATTTTTTCTGACTATTAGTATATTAAATGTTGTATTATATTTTTACAAATGCGAACACTGCCACCTAGCGGTGAGGATACACATCAGTAGTTTACCTGTTTCCCGCCAGGTCTCATACCACAATAAAACATAAATGAAACGAAGTACCGAAGGTGTCCATTATGAGCTAATGAGTGCCGTAAAAAACATACACTTTACAACAACTAAATCCCCTATTATGCTTTTACAAATGCAAATACTGCCATCTAGCGGCGAGGATACACATCTAGTTTACCTGTCTCCCGCCAGGTGTCATGCCCACATAAAGCATAAATGAAACGAAGTATCGAACGTGTCAATTACCAGCTAATTTAAGTTCCAAAAACCATATACTTCACAAACACTAATTCCGTGATATGCTTTTACAAATACTGCCATCTAGCGGCGAGGATACACATCACTAGTTAACTTGTCTCCCACCAGGTGTCATGCTCGATACAACATAAATGAAAAGTACCGAAAGTGTCAATTGCGAGCTAATTTAAGTTCCAAAAAGCTTATACATCACAAACACTAACTCCTGTAATATGCTTTTACAAATGCGAACACCGCCATCTATCGACGAGGATAAACATCACTAGTTTACTTGTCTCCCGCCAGGTGTCATGCTCGACAAAACATAAATGAAAAGTACCGAAAGTGTCAATTACCAGCTAATTTAAGTTCCAAAAAGGCATAAACTTCACAATCACTAAATCCTCCTAAACAACCCTAGGCATATCAAACGATCTATAGCATCTGGTACCTACAACAGCTTACCTAGAACCCTGTCCAGGGTGCGAAGTGAGTAGGGTGCCGGAGGGGGTTCCCACCATACCCAGATACCCTCCAGCGCCGGGTGGGTTTCAAGTGGGCATCATGGTTATTATCTTATGCAAGATGTTACTGTTAACTCAAGGTGTTTGTGTAAATTGCAGTAAAGGGGGATATTTTTCTCACAGTGGTAGAAACAGGGGTTAGTGTTTGGGGCTGGCAGGTGAAATAAACACTGTGTGCAATATGATTAATTGTTTTAGTGACGAAATGAATGTAACTCTACGTTTGAGGATATGAGGATTATAGGAACATTAATGTACGACCACGTACTTAGCTGGTATCCATATCTTCATGTAAAATAAGATTGTATATACAAGTTATACTGGAAACGATTTGAATGTAACTCTATGTCTGAGGACATGAGGATTATAGGAGCACTAATGTACGACCATGTACTTTTCTAGTATACACATCATCATGTAAAATAAGATTGTATACACAAGTTATACTTGAAACGAATTGCATGTAATTTTATGTTTGTGGACCTGGGGATTACAGGTACATTAGCCACAAGCATTTCCTTAGCTGGGATACACACCTTCTAAAGTCAAAACGATACGAGGTATATAGGAACCAAACACGTTAGATTTGAAAGGAACAACAATCATAATACTATGACAGTAGCAGGGAGTGGTCCAATGAAACCGCGTGAAATAAACGAAATACGAAATAACCTTTTCTTAGGTGTTACACGTATAGTGTTATGTTTGTATGATCCTGATCATATTGTCTTTTTTAGCCTCCAGCACGACCTTCACACATACATGTATGTATGTATGTATGTATGAATATGTATATATATATATATATATATATATATATATATATATATATATATATATTTATATATATATATAAATA
>OZ012697.1:36856581-36954081 GCA_963942565.1 Maea johnstoni
AAGCTAATCACTAGGTAGATGCGCTATGATGAATTACCCCTTCTTTGTGGGGTAAACCGATTAATGCAAACCCATTAGGGTAGAATCCCCCACCCCCAACCCCCGCAACGCAGCATTAGACATAGGAACTAAATATGGCCACCGCATCCCCCAAGCACATAGAAACAGTGGTCGTTCCATTAGCGCGCAATCTGGCTATAATTATTTGCTAATATTCTGCACCCCGCCCCACTGCGCACGCCCCAACCCACCATGCGAAACCGGATCAAAAGGTCCTCCCTGTTTACCCAGTTATCAATTAACTGGTAAGCACCGCTGGGAGCGTCTTTGTCTCACGACGGCCCTTCCACGCCTATGAACCAAGACATTGCAATTGCGCAATACCGACCAGCCCGCGTAACGCAACTCGCCCCGCTCCGCTTACCTGGCGGCGAAGATCAAAGGGTGGTACTCGGGTGAGACGGGCCCAGGTAAGAAGCTAATTAGCCGTCTTGGTGATGCTCACGTTGGCTTGGCTGGGCATATGTCACCGCTGACTCCGTCACACTCACGAAGCAAGAAATGAGTCGGGGGGGGGGGGGTACTTTATACAAAGAGGTGTGCAGTGAAAGAATGTGAGAATCTCAACCTGTAGGTATAGACTAGTGTATTCTAGATAAGTATGGTATTTTGCGATTTTGCGATTCCTGAAATAAAACATGTATACAAAGGTATATGAATGATAGTAAGCATGTTTAACCCATTACCAGAGAGTTGCTCTAGAAAGTATTGTCTGCTACTCTTATACTTTTGAAAATAACTTGGCAATAAAGCGAAAGTTCACAAAATATTTGAAGGAGAATTGTTGTTTAACTTCAGATCAATATTCATCCTTCATAAGTTTTCCAGATAATCCTTTTGTAAGTAAAATATATCCAAAATTGCCAGGACTGTTGTGGCCGCCCTGAGTATCATTGGGTGAGTGTATGAACTTGGTAGTAACAAAGCTTTTAAGTAACATCTGGCAGAGACATGGATATGTTATTTTTGTCCCTGATTCTAGTTAAAATCTGGAAACGAAATAAGTGGTTTGCATACAGTTTTGCTGTAAATATGGTTTATTCGAAAGTTCACTTTCACACATTCTGGAAAGAGGAGAACTTATGCTTCAAGTATTCCCATGATCTTTATACACTTCTATACCTGAATCTAAGATGAATATATACGTATTTGAAAGTATGTAAGAAAGGGCTTCATTATGTCTTTGGAGTTAGGGAGGGGTCCTTTGTCAGAAGAATACAGAGGAAAGTGAAACATTTACTTTGATTAGCAAATTATTTGATAAGCAATCCATAAGTGGGATGGCAATGTTATGGGCCTGATCTAACTGCGAATAGTCAATAAGAGAATATGATATAAGTGAGCCCATGTAAGCTAACCATACGTGTCTCTTATGCATGTCCTCGAATGTAATTTTCTTTTTATGGTCTTATCTGTTGCTTTGTGTGTTTTGTACAATGTATGGTCTTGTACCGTGGAAGTAGAGTCAATAAACATGAAATACAATTCAATACTTAGTCAACCCCTTGGAATACCCCTCCGACGCTACAAAATATGTCCAAGTGCCCCCCCCCCCCCTCTCCCCTTATACCCCACCACCCCAGCTACCACCATACCCTCATTTACCGTACCGGGCACCCAGGTAGAAGTAATACTGCACAGGGTGCTGCTAGATTAGGGTATAACGAGGGTGATTAGCACCCGGGTGTAATCACACAAGCGAAACCCAGCACCCGAAGACGCTGCCCGGGTACCCAGACTTAAGACCCTTTCCTTTGTTGCGACCCAATACCAGAACCGACTTAATTTCACCAATAGCGTGGACGCTACGCAAACAATAGGGAAGAAAAGTCATTATTTATCGAATCATTGCGTTAGGAATGAGTTTATTTAACATCAAAGGGAAAACAACTGTTCGATTTGAAGAAATAATCGAGGACCACAGGATTGTCCAGTTAGGAGTGGACGATCAATCTTCAGCCCCAGACTTGAGATGTCTATCTAGTTATCGTGTCGACTTGTCGTGTTACAAGACAGAATCTACAACCCAACTGTCTGATAACACAAAGGTTAAAGTCAAGTCTGTCATGTAGGGAAGGGAGGAAATCAGGTTCTAAGTATATTTGGGTCCAGTCTTCTTAATAGCGGCGAATAAAATGAATAGGATAATGCAATTAATCTTAAAGGTCCAGATCAGTATGGGAAATGCATATATATATATATATATATATATATATATATATATATATATATATATATATATATATATATATATATATATATATATATATATATATATATATATATATATATATATATATATATATGTATATATATATATATATATATATATATATATATATATATATATATATATATATATATAAATATATATATATATATATATATATATATACATGTATAAGCTGAAAGAAATAAACCATAAGGAGATCTATAGAAATAGGAAATGATATTGCAAAGATATCAGACAGAGTGATGGCATTTGTTAAGGAATTATATCTGCTCTTTCTGACCATGGTCTATTTGACCGCAAATGGTAACCATCCAATTATGTACTCTCCATATTTTTGGTAACCCAGGTACAGTGAATAGGAGATATATAGTATATATAGGAGATTTAAATTTATCTTTAATTCTCCCCCAAATGCTGTTAAAGTGTTCTTTTCTGTGTTCTCTTTTGTATTGATTTGTTTTTCTGGATGTACCTTACATATTTCACAATAGGGCCAACAATTTTACATACATACAGATAGTAGTTAAGAAATACTCTTTTCAATAAACTTAGTACTTGATACTCGATCAATATATATATATATATATATATATATATATATATATATATATATATATATATATATATATATATATATATATATATATATATATATATATATATATATATATATATATATATATATATATATATATATATATATGTATATATATATATATATCACAACTACTACTACAACTACTACTATACTACTACTACTACTTTTTCTTCTTCTGCTGCTGAAAATGCTACTACAACTACTACTACTACTACTACTACTACTACTACTGCTACTACTGCTGCTGCTGCTGCTGCTGCTGCTGCTGCTACTACTACTACTACTACTACTACTACTACTACTACTACTACTACTACTACTACTACTACTACTACTACTACTACTACTACTACTGCTTCAGACATAATAACCTGAATTCAATACTTGAATGCACCAGAGAATGAATACATTTTAAGAAACGGATGAACATATGGTCTTTAGAAAGCTTCCAGTTGCCTTCCTTTAATTCAGACAGGACCACTTTAAGATAGAATAATTACACAGCTTCCCTTTCTGACCGTACACGTGTTCCCCAAAGTACCCCTTTTATTTCATCCGCCCTGCGTCAAAACCCCCATTTTCCAAATAAAGCTCTTAATTTGTTGTCTTACAACTCACATCTTTCCGAAGCCCCTCTTCGACGCAATTATATGCGGGAGACGACACCCGATACCCGTACCTACTCTCATCCGTGAACCCAACCACCCGGGTGGTTGGCGTACAGCGGGTACCTCAAAGGTACAGCGAAATCCCTTAAACTCTTGTTCATTAAGGGATTAAATTTACCTTTTCATTTTCTTGGTAACTTTATCCCCAGTATGCTTGGTTCGGATGCACGTGGCGTAGAGTGAGTTACCAAGATGTTTGGGTGGAAAGGGGCTAACGGGGATTGTAAGGGTTTGGGACTTGGGTATGTTTCTATCGTCATTTGTAATACTTAGATAACTGATTTATTGAATACTGGAACGGAAATACCAACGACAAATAGCAATAGGACGAAATTCTCTCTCTCTCTCTCTCTCTCTCTCTCTCTCTCTCTCTCTCTCTCTCTCTCTCTCTGAACGAGGTGGTTCTCAAAGAAAAAAGTTAGACTGCTAACGAGCTTTCTGTTCTTTCCATAATCGCGAACAAAAAATGATTCGACGCAGTAAAAAGGCCCCACCGAGATTCGAACTCGGGATCTCCTGTTTACTAGACAGGCGCTTTAACCAACTAAGCCATGGAGCCAGGTGGTACACACACTCTCTCTCTCTCTCTCTCTCTCTCTCTCTCTCTCTCTCTCTCTCTCATGTATTTATGTATGTATGAATGTAAATTATGTATGTGTGTGTGTGTGTATGTATGTATGTATGTATGTATGTATGTATGTATGTATGTATGTATTTATGTATGTATGCAAGCGTGCATGCATGCATGAATACATGTTTGTGTGAATGCATACATAACTGATTGACTCATTGTTTTATAAAGTGAACATGATGTGTAAAAAAAAAGAAAATATTATCGACCTTGCCAGGACTCGAACCTGGAATTTTCTGCTCCGTAGGCAGACGCGTTATCCATTGCGCCACAAGGCCACTATTGGTCAAACCAAATAGTGTGTGAAAATTGAGCCTCGCGCGCGTGTGTATGTATGTATGTATGTATGTATGTATGTATGTATTTACGTATGTATGTATACATGTATATTTACACATAAATGATGTGGCTTCCACATTTTACCTTGGAAAACATAAGTTAAATCTGGTACAATTTCAAATTGTAAGTATGGGTAACATCGGTAGATATTTATTCGCGTCATTTCTTTCTTCTGTATATGTCTTTTAAACACTGTTCTCTCCCCCGTCCCCCCCCCCCCCCCCACCCCTCCCCACCCCCAAATACTATCACACGCCCAGTAACACAAAGTACTGTTCCCAGCCATTCTGTTGGTCCAGCGTACCTCTAATTCCACTAATTATCTCCGTGTAATCACTCGAGAAAAACCCGTATCATTTTACCTGCCTTAAATACACACCCACAAAACACCCAAGTTGACGTACTGGTCAAACACTGGTAACACACTGGTGTGGTACTAATATGTCGGCTGAGATCAAAGGACTTACCTGTAATTTTACGTCAGTTGGAGTGGGGTCCACCTGTGCAATGTTACGTAAGGTATTTTGTCTGTTTCGTGCTACGCTCATTATTTACTTATATCAGGTAGTGTATGGGAAGTATAGAAAGCGAGTGGGGATATACCACGCTAATATTATATGTTCGTCTAGATGCAGAGGAAGATAATGCTAATACCACACAATGCATTATTCTTGCTCATTTAGGGGTACTTTCTGACTTGTGGAATGCTGGTGTAGGAAGGAACATTAGGATTTATGTTATTAACAGTGCATGCACACGGCAAACGCCAGAATGTATTGTATGGTATTGTATATTTATTGGATGTAGAGGTGAACTATAAAGACATACAAGACAAGGTTTTATATTTAACATAAAGTAAGAAACATGTATTATGGTTAAACAATGCTTTATTAAAACATCTGCCTCTTGAGAACGCCCATGGAATTTAACTCATCACAAAGTGTGATGTTTGAAAATGTAAAAAGAAATAGTTCAAGTGTGTTTGTTTAACTCAACGGGCACAGCGAATTTCAACGAAAAAAATCTCGAAATGAGTTTAAAATCAGGACATGAGTCAACGTGTAGGTTGAAAATTAGAATGGGTTTATCAAGACGAGATTGTACAATTATATACCAACTGAGAAGATAAGTAAAACGCCTTTTTATCAATTATCTCTGAAAATAGTGTCTGGCCATGGATCGGTTAATATACCTAAGTAGGTTAACCCATTTGCATCCGGAGTGAAAAGATGCTCTGAATATATATCGAGATCGTAACTTTTCAAATGGAAATTAAATGTTATTTGAAAACTATTTGAAGATTGTAAAATCCAACTGGAGCAACGACTTTCAGACAAATAGTTCACAAAATATTGCTTTGTAATCAAGATATGTTTATATTTATTAGATGATATGCACAGTTCATGTGTGAATGGGTCACCTGCAATAACATATTTTTCTTGTATTTATGTATTCGTGAAGCTGAAGTAGGTAGAAATTTCCAAAATACAACCAGGACATGGTCTTAGCTTTGGTCAATACAAACAGTAGCATATGGGATTTTGTGTAGCTTCAGAATCTACTTATAATACTTTCACTGAAATAGGCCTTTACAAAGCCCTTAAAATAATCCTCAGCAAAAACTTATCCGTTTGCTTTTCTGTTTAAATTGGAACTTCCTCGTCTGAAGTGGAAGTCAAATAGACTCGCTGACATCATAGAGGTGCAAGGATTAGCTTTCCTATATAGAAAAACAAGGAAAAGCTCGAGATAATAGACGGGTAAACAATCTATTATCCCTAGTCAAAACAATAACACCCGGACATTGCGGGTAACACTTCCGTATTGACCTAGATCTTGCCAGGTTCGGATTAATCTCCTAACTTTCTTTGCAACCTCTGAGGAGTTTGACAAATATTTGTAAACACAACATTTTTCGCACGTTTCGTTTAAAGGTTTCAACCAACAAATCACGGTTATTTCTCGACGAATCTGTGTTTCACGACTAATATTAGTTTTTCTGCAGTGTCGGTGGTTTTCTTAGATCTCAGGAAATCACGTTGTTTATGGGAACAATTAGATAAATCTAGGATTGTGTAACTGTTAGATTAAACTTTCAAATCGCAAAATAAAGAAGAGGGAGGATAACAGAAAATCAACGCTTGACAACAGTGAGCGGATGAAAAACTCTAAAACAACCGGAACGAAAACAAGATCAAGTTTTTTATCCATCTGCAGCTCTGAAATATGAAGTTGTCTTCTAAGGCATCCAACGAATTTTCCAGACTATCTCGTCAACTTAGCTAAGAAAGGAACTTAACTAAGCATTGTAAACGGTGTTTGAATATTTCATAGGTATTGATATTCGTTGTCCTATTTGAAGAATATAGTTTTGTTATATACGTATTATATATATAGTAGTACGTAAGTTAACTTTTGGTTTCCGTTGTTTCTTTAGTTACTCATAATGTATTAGTTTTGATTTTCCACACTTTATATATAATTATATTTTGTATTTGATACACATACAATTACACAGTTTTACTATGTTTAATGTATTGCATACTTGTTGTCTTTTATTTTACGCTTTTTCAATCATTTTTTAAACCATTTGTCCTTGGTCTGATACCATTGCAAACAACCCATCAAATAGATATATTTTGAGAAATATTTAAAGACCCTTTGTTAAGTACAATAGGATACGTATATCTAATAATCTTGTTTTCGTATCGTAAACTTTCCATATGGATATAACTTCCCGATATGAAGGGATTGAAATTCTAGTCCGAATGTTTGTATTATACTATATGATATTATTGTTATGTCAACCTTGGGCAGTGAGGTTGATCATTACATGTGATGCCATTGGACTCTGGGCAGACTGGGACCACTATGGAAATAAGTTTCTAACGTTTAGTGTATATATATCCTGAGTCTGGTTAGAATTATATTGCATAGCAGTTAATCAATAACTCTCCAACTAGTCACCTTTATATATGATTTTTTGTATGCCTAATACTGTGTAACTGTAGATTTCATAAAACATGCACACGCCATAAGTTGCTATTATCTAATTTACTAAAACATGTCACATCTTACTAGACCGAATAAAATCAAATCCAATCAAATGAGAATGGGATTCGTACTGAGCTTCTTCCTCGATAGTTTGTTTTGTGTATGACGTTTCAGCTGATTCCCGCCAGGTGTCCCAGGTGTGTTTTGAGTAGGACTAGTGGCGCCACTAATTAAAGGTGCGGAGAACCGTGACAACACAATAGGTGTAAGGGAAATATATGGGGTCAAGCGTCCTGTCTGGCTATTGCTTCAAGTGAAAGAATTTCATAATACTACAAAAATCGGTGACCGATAGTTTATGAATTAAGCTTTATATTTTGCTTGTTCATATACTTCTCCGTAATGTTTTCTCGACGATAATTTCGGTATACAAGTAGTTGGGTTGTGCAAACTACAAGAATCGTTACGTGGTAGGAGCCACGAGAGACCAAACCGACGATATTGAGTTTACGCTAAATTATTGAGATTTCTATTTCCGCCTTAGAACACGATTACAGATTGATATATGACAAATGTTGCTACCAAGGATTCAGTGATAAAGATATCAGAGCACATTTTAAATGCCCCCACCATTATTTTATGATTGCAAAACGATTAAAAATGGCTTCATAGACAAGTACGGTTTATCTAAGACGAACTGGAAATACTATATACGTGATGATCATTCGGGGAAAGGGTTAATTTTTCACAACTCTCCGACGGCTAAGAGGTATAGAGAGGAAGTAGTTAACGTTTGAAGGTGATAATCTTTTTTGATTTCAAAGATAACATTTCAAACTTCTTACCCCAACAAATACCATTGCACGATTCAAGGTGAGAGACAAACATGTATGACAAAGACAAGATTTTATAATTGGCAATGATTTATTGATGACATGAACAAAATGGATATATACAGATGAATGATACTCAGTAGTGTGTACAAAACAGGAATGGTAGCGATTTTACCATCATAGAGATTTTTCAAAACTCTACCACACTCGAGTATGAATGAGACAGACGAGGTAGTTTACAGATCACCGGTGCGAGTTCTTTTTTATTGCAACCATTTTACCATGGTCTCCACATATCTCTCTGAGAGTACACAAAGTCTCCCTTGACACACTGCATGTTAGACTGGTTGTTTCTGAATAGTCCGCTAGATGGCGCCTCAAACCCGTGCAGCGGGCTGGAAGGCTTTTCCGGTGAAATAGGCTCGGATTTGAGCATAACTGTTGGATGCGTAGGTGCGGTTTGTAGAAGTCCGTGAGATTGTCCGTTATTTTGGGGTAGGATAAACGCTAGGGCTCCGGGCTGTATCAAAGTCGGGTACATGCCTACTGGGGCGACACCACCTGGTAAAACGGGCACCTGCATGCAAGCTGCGGAATTTGCGACAGTTTGGTATGCGGCACTTTGCGCATGCGTGGAGGGTACTCTGGCGGATTCCGGAAGTGACATGGTGGGCGAGGAGCTTGGAATCTCCACTTTGATTGGTTGCATGGTCTGCTGGAGTGTGTTCGTTGGTGCGTGATAGCTCTGTTCGTGTTCGAGTCGTCGCACACAGCCAGATAAATGTCCAACAATTCTCGCTTTTGTATCTCCATTGACGCCATCAACTGCGGAGAGGTATCTAGTTATTTGACCTGCGCACTCGTTGTATCCGGCACGAAACTTGGTTGCCAAGGATGGATCTGAACTGGTGGCTGCTGCAAAGAAAAAGAGAGGCAATTTAGTATTTTGAAATAAATTGGGTGGCAAATTTTATTGCCCAGATGGTTTTTACATAAAATTAATCTCTCAAAGATGACAATGTGTTTGCCCCTATACAAGGCTTTCCATAGAAACCTCTTTGATTTGACAAAAGTCAGCAATGCAATGAATTTAGGCTCATGCTTTTAACTAATATCATTTTTTTATAACTGAAAATTAGGTAATATATAAAGAAAATCTGAAATATGCCAAATATCCTGAGAAATTACAAAATTACACACCTTCCTTAAAATTTATGAAAAAGTAAGAGTTGTTCATATCAATATGAAATATATCATATTCACTGACAGCTCAAGAGGTTTCCATGTAAAAACGACACTTACCATTTAGTTGTGTTCTTTGAAGTGACCGCAGGTGCTTGACTGTCATTTCTAGGATGTCTGCCTTTTCTAACTTGGAGTATCTCGAGCTCTGCAAAGAATAAATAAGAGAAAATATAAACATCTGGTCGGGGTTGAGGTTGGAGCGTGGGAACAGGTTGCTATCAACTGGGCCCAGATGATGGCGGGATTGGGCGGGCAGTCGAGTGTGTGGAGAACACGGGGTCGAGGCCCTCCGGGCACAACAGTCTCGGGCGAGATCTCGCGATACTTCGTGCCCCGAGGCCAGGAGGCAGGCGTGGGAGCCTGGGTCACGTGACATAACATTAGCACAGATGTGTTTAGTAACAAGTGGCATATTGTCGCCCGTGAACTAACCCGTTGTGCCCAGAACCCTGCTTTCAGGGTCAGCAAACTATGCCCACCCGATACCCTTACCCTTAATAAATTGTCAAATACAACTGTGCATTACAGTGAAAACGGTATGCATTGGAATTGCATGGATAACACATAAAATTAACAATACTTGAACTTGAATTGAATGATGAGAATCTTTGCAATTGTAGAAATGATATATCTACCCTTTTTGAAAATTTCACTTTTTCAAACGAGTTAAATAGAAATATTTTTTTTTACGAAAGTTCTTTTACAGAGCAATGTATCGAATGTCAATTTTCACTAGTTGGAGGCTTGAAGTAGGCTTTACGCTTCAGTATGGAACAGACGAGATACAATTAGACATTGAACAGTTTATGGCCGGAGGGGGAATGTTTGAATGATGCCCAGTTGCCAAGGAGCTAATTGCTATGAATTGCTGCATTTTTCCAATTGAATTCCTATACAAAAGGCGGTCAATGGCGCTTTTTCATACTTCATACATCACTACATAGAAACATGTTTACGAGTATAGTAATGGATATCTAACATGCAATCCAGGAATAAATGATATCAGAGATGTGGTATTCAGGTATATGGTTTAGAATGAACTATGTAGCAAAATCTTGTTGTGAACGAATTTCAGTTATTCACGAGTCCATCCCACCTTAAATAATAAGGCTACCAATATTCCATTTCAATTAAATATTTGACTACCTACTGTTCCCAAATAATGTAGAATAAAACAACTGGCATAATTAAAATTTGACTCGATTGAAATTAATACTTGAATCAATTCAAATTAACCGGACATGAGACACATTTAGATCGACTTGATCGACGGCAATTTGTAAACCAATGGTCGATTTGGCAATCTTTAAGTCTCGACTTAAAGACGGTGTCTTTAAGGCGCCCAATGCTCCCAACGGACTGTGGCTAATCGCTGGACATAATCTGCCGGCCGCTCTGGAGCGTGGGAACAGTTAGTCCATTGAGCTCCTTCGAGGAAATATAATTAATACCACACTTGGCCTGGCACAGCGCTAAGGCGGATTTGCGCCAGGGAACTTAGGAACCGCTGTGTACGTGCCGCCGGTTTTCCCACAGTGGCCCCATGGTAAGCTTTGTGGCCGGTTCTGTGACTGATTGTAATTACAGCGGACCATATTACTTCTGATCTCCCCCGGGGGTAGATTTTTGAGTGGTTCGCCTCCCCCTTCCCGTCCCGACGGAAGATCTGAACTTCTTAAGTCCCCTCTGGTCTGTTTATTCAAGTGGTTCAGTGCTAATCCGTTGGATTAAATATTCGAATTTTAATCTTGCATTCAATTAATGAATGAAAGATGATAAATTCTCAAATAACGGTATAAGTAGATATACCCTTTAACCCAGAAGATCAATGGCAAAAATTTGCATTTTTATTCCATTTCATGTTTCAAAATTTTTATCAACCAATAACTGTTCCACGAATTCAAAACATTACTTCCTGAATTGCATGTCCATTACATTAAAGGGAAGTATTGGAAAAGATACTTACATCTTTTTTCATGGATTCCAAGACAAGTGACTTGAGTTCTGTCAGGCATTTGTTTATTCTTTCTCTTCGCCTCCGTTCTACCAAAGGTTTGTTTGTCTGAAAAAATAAACAAGTCAACATAAATATCCTGTTTCGGTTGAGTCTTGAGATTAATGTTGTTGGATAAAACCATCATAATTCTAATATAGCGAAATGTATACCAAGTTACCCTGAAACCGTTTCACGAACCCCAGCGTATAGTATACGGTATACATATTGATATTTAATTTTTTCATAAATTAATGCAAAGATTACCAAAATGCAATACCCAAATGCATTTGCGTTCATATCATATAACATACCTAATAGCAGTGTGGCGTATGCAGCCAAAATGCAACTGGGAGTTGGGTGTGACATTGTGCAACTAAATCAACACCGTCTAATCAAGTTTCATAAAAAAACACTTTTTAAAAAAATCGCATAAAATCTCAAAATAAACTTACCCTTCTCAACTGGCTTGCAGAGCAAGATAGTGTGCTGGATGCTTTTTCTGCCATTTTCTTGCAGTCGTAAAATATCGCAATGTTCAAATACCGATGTATGTATCGATATGTGGTAGCTATTCACCGTAGTAGTATGTGGTGGTATGTAGCAGTGTAGTATAGTTATCCTCTGCTATGTGGTAAACAACGTGTGTGTGTGATCACCGAGAGATGTTCACAGATCAACGTCGTGTGTTGCTTCTGTGGGAATGCAGACGACAGCGGTTTTTATACCCGGACGAACACGCGACCACCTTGTGTAAAGTTATTTGCCCCCAGGCGTTCGGCTCCGTCTTTCCCACGCTAGTTCGGGCTGGATTCGCCGGCCCTGAAGGTAATTAGAGGTCAATTCCCTCGCCGTCTGATAATGGCCCCGGGAGTCGCGGCACGTGCAGCACGACAATCACCAACCGGCACTTTCCGCGTGCGGGAGACAGTGGGCGGGGCTTAGCGCCCTCTCGACCAATCGCGTTGCGCGATTCCGCCGTGATCCCCCAGATTGACATGTCTCGAAGAAAAAACCAAGTGGCTCCAACTGAGGCAGACCGTCTGATTGGTTGCTCGGGTCTAAGTGTAGATGTATTGAAAATTTAATACACTTTGATGACCACATTTTAGAAGCACCGTGTCTACTATTGGACGAGAAATGTCTATCAGAATGTATGGGACGGTGGAATTCTAGGTGAACTGCTGTTTCGGAATTCTGTGGTGATTTTGCACGAAATCCTGTTCTGGAATTCGTATTTAATTCCTCATAGGTCGCATCCTTTAACTGTCAGACACATCTCAAGGAGTATGTTTACTCCCTCTGAGTACTAGATTTGTCCACAGGGATATGTATATATATATATATATATATATATATATATATATATATATATATATATATATATATTCTCATCTTTAAATATTGTGCAAGTTGTCTTTCACCTTTGCAGCATATATACTTATATATAACATGATTGAAAAGCGGAGAATGATGCCACCTGTTTCTAAATATGGATGCAGATTTTTCCAAATTATACCCTTTAACTTGCACAATTTGGTCGAAACAGTAGATTGGATACATATATCTACTCTTGAAAACAAAGAAATCCGCACAGATTCTTTCTATAGATGGAAGAACCGCCTTTCAATCTCAAATCGTAAATCATAAAAGAAATCTGAGATATAAAGGTATTCGGTTTATAGTCTGGCATCCACCGGAATGTTCACACACGTTCTATCACCGACTTACATTTAAAAATGGGGTTATCAATTCGATTTAAACTAGGGAATAGTAAATACATTGCAGGACGTAGCACTCTGATAGAATATCACAGGCGTGGGAGCTGTCATGATCACTTGTTGTGTGGACATGCTTCATGGATATCGTGCCTTCACGCTTGTCGGTCCTCAACCTCGAGTATTTGTGACGCCGCACCAAACATTTCCGATATGTGGTGACATCTAGCGGACAATCGCTCAACTACAAATCATCACCAGAGAAGAACAGCTTTGAAATGTAACTACAAGTGTTTTGTGTCCAATCGTGACGAAAAAGGCATGACAAACACACACACACACAAACAAATTACTATTCTTGTCAGTCACTTTGGTTATTTTGGGCCGAATGAAAAGGAGCTATAACACATATTCACAGAAAGCGATTTGAACACAATCTGGTTTGGTTGGAAACCCTATAGATATCAATAGACACATGGTTTGCCTGGCTAGGACCACAAGAGTGTCCAAGGTTCTCTTTATTTTCTCATTTATCTCCTACTCATCCTGATTATATCTATTCACAACCTTTTGCTTTTCTTACACTCGGAATATATATATATATATATATATATATATATATATATATATATATATATATATATATATATATATATATATGTATATATATATATATATATATATATATATATATATATATATATATATATATATATATATATATATATATATATATATAAATTTATACACGTACATACATACATACAGTACCAACAGATCATTTTTGTTGAAACGAGCTAGTGACCGGACGCGTATTTAGGTGGTATCAGATGACATATATGTATTCACCATCAATGGTAAATATGATACGCTTAGGTGTTTTGTATCAAAGCACTGCTGACTGTTCTGCCGGGATATGTTTACATACACACTATCTGCCATTATGATACAACACAACACCACTGAGGATGTTTGTGCTTCTAAGGGACTGTGGGCCAGGAAACGGATATCTTGTGGCCATATGATATAAAGATGTGGTCCGCAGGATATCCAACAAACCATGAAAAACCTCCCAACGGTCAGTTCTGGACACAGCATTGAGTACCAGCTTGGTCATTCTATGCCTTGACCAAACCGTGAGACCCCATTATTATGGTTCAGTGCACCCGGGTATTCATCACAGTGCCCGTTTTTGTGAAAGGGTACTATATAGGGTATCTTGGGTACGGCTCGTGTTGGGGGTAGAATTAACGCACAGCACCCTCAAACACCTTCGGGTTGTGAACTTTGATTACGCAAAGAGGGGGTGGGGAAACAGAAAACGGGGCTCTCGGTTTACCATCAGCGTCTAATTAGAATTGGTTTAAAACAAAAGGGTGTTTTTTTAATTTGGGGTGTAGGTGAGAGATTTGGGGCACGAGGTACGTGCTGGACACAGGGTGTTATTGCCTGCTGGGGTATTGGGTACGACTTGGGTACGCGGTACAAGAAAAGGGGCACTCGCTGTGCCCAAAGACGTGTAAAGCATGGTTTGGCACTCTGTACCCACACCCGGGTATTAATGGGGTGTTTCGGCATCGGCTAGGGTACGCGGGAAATGGGTATGGTCATCCAACGCCTCGTTTGAGGTACATACGTAATTGGGGGTACATCAGAAGGGGCCGACTTTGGGGGTAACAGGATGCAGGCGAAAACTGTGGAGCTTCTATGATCACTATTCCTGTATCCATGGTAGCAAGGTGAAAATTATCCCATCATTAGTGGCTCGCAAAGTGACTAGCCAGGTGGTCTTCTAAAGATGCACACATATTCCTACTCAAAAATTATCCTAAAGAGACATTACTCTTTTACGGATCTTACGCTCCATACTTCCAGAACTTATATATATATATATATATATATATATATATATATATATATATATATATATATATATATATATATATATATATATATATATATATATATATTACAATTACTTATGATGAGAGACTGACGAGATGCATGGGATGATAAGGCTATATCGAAAACCTATTTACTATAAGGCCCCCGAAATATAGCATTCTCACGAAAAAAAGACGTACCCGGTTATTTGCTATAAAAAAGTTCTTTTTTTCTGTTCATTGTTTCCAATATATCTTATTATATCTTGTTTTTGTATTTGATACGGTCAATAAAAGAATATATATATATATATATATATATATATATATATATATATATATATATATATATATATATATATATATATATATATATGTGTGTGATTGTTTATACATATATGTATATAGATTTCAGACTTGACAATTTGATTGGACGTTGAATGAGACTTATGTTTTATCTAGGATACAGTAGACGCTTTGAAGTAGTATTTAATGCCATATATACTGAAGGAAATGCCGACCTGGGCTGTCGCTCTCTCTCTCCCTGATCATGCCTGAATTAAGAGATTAGCGGTGACGCGCAGACGCTATGAAGACGTCCGGTGTGGCGTGAATAATCGGAACCCGTGAATTATCGGAACCTTTGATAATGCGCAGGCGCGGAAGTGAAAATTTAGCTCCGCCCATAGGAATGAGTGACCATACACCTGAAACCGACATTAAGTGCAGATTAATTGAAATAAAATGTGTGCTGAGTAATCTGTTATCTGTATATACTATGTATACAGATAACATACCACTTAAAACTTGTTGTCAGTATTCTGTTTCATGAAACTGAACTTACGATCGTAACCCGTGCCTCAAACTTGCGCGATTTACGGTGCCTGAATTGTGATCAATATTCGTGTCCAAATAATTCCATTTACATCACAAAGAATATACATAATTCCATGTCATAAAGTCTTTTTTATTCGTATTCGTTCAGAAGATTATATGCTACAAGTTGCGAATAATTTGTGGGGTAACCCATTTCCATGGGAAACAAATTCTATGTCGTACGCGTGAGGAACCGGAACTTTCGCGCATGCGCATTATCGAAGGTTCCGATAATTCACGGGTTCCGATAATTCACGCCACACCGGATCGCATTAAGATCCGCCCGGATTAACGTGGGATTTGTTTGATCTCGAGGGGGGAAAAAGAAGGGTACGCATTCCCACGCACATTAGCCCCCAATTCTCGTACCAGCCTGCGCGTTATGATAAATGGGGGCGGGTTGGGTAATGTTGGGTACCAGAACGCCCCGATTCGGGTACGGGTGGTGCCCATCGGGTGGAAAATGGGTATTCTCTAATTGAGCCGACTTAATTCAGAGCGCTTAGTCGAGTCTAATATCAGGTAATTGCACTATAGAGAGATGGCATCCTGGCCATTACCATGTAAAGTAGTAAGAGATTAATTATATTTTCCTTTTTACCTACCGACTTTTAGAAGAACAGCTGAGAGATGGATAACTACTGGATGAAATGAAAAATGAAAATTATTCTGCGAATGTTGAAGATTTTGTGCATCCGTCTGTTTATAGATGATATAAAGCCACAAAGATGTTTTCTCAGACCCTAGGTCGCTATACACCCACACGAAAAAATACACTTCTGAATAAATACTTCGGTTCTCACTACTCACCGCAATAAACTATTCTTGAGTGGTCTTATAGTGAAGAAATGCAGGAAAACTCTGAACTCTAAATCAAGCAAAGTCTGAAATTAGACAAATCTCAAAAACAGACAATCACCTTCTCAAAATAATAAATGGCATGCATACCTTCTGTAGACTATTTTCAATCACGTTTCCAACTAAGAAAATACGGAGGTGATTGGGGAATGGTTGATTTGTCTGAGATTGTGTGTCTCAGAATTTACCTGCACCGGTCGGTTAATCTACCTTACTTGGCTATACCATACATGTATATCAAACCCTAATTCTTTGGAGATATTTTGCAAAATAGACAGTCGGATTGCTTAGATTGTATCGCCAGACGCAAAGAGATATTCAGAAAATACCGTTTGATGTGCGATGTCTGAGATTGCGTGTCTCAGAATTTGCCTGTACCAGGCGATTTATCTACCTGACGTGGTTCTACAATATATCAAACATACCCTAATTGCTTGGAGAAAAATTGAAAAAATAGACAGTCGGATTGCTTAGATTTTATCGTCAGATGCAAAGAGATGTCCAGAAAATACCGTTTGATGTAGTAAAAGATGGAACCGAACCTCCGTCGCCTGTATAGGTCTTGTCTGGGTATAGGGGCCTGCCTGTCGGATTGGTATTGCTTACTAATCCTAGATTATCGCGTTTGATGTTGGATAGCGAAGAAGTAGATGCTCGTCATTGAGGGAGGGGTTTCTTTTCTGTCAATTAGATGAGACTTTTAATTCATTATGTCTGAGATTAATCCGTGATCAGTAGATCCCGAAAACCTAAGTTTGTATAGGAATTTTACTGGGCCCGTTACAGGTGTATAGACAGAGGACCATTGGACCTGGAGGAGGGGTTTCAGCATATCATTGCTTTTGATGGGGCGAGGGGGGGGGGTTGTATTTCTCAGGAAAAGATTACTTCTCTCTTCGATTCCTACTCCATACGCCTTATATCAACATCCTTTATTCTACCCCCTACACCCCCTATATTCAGCAACCCCTTAGCCTGAGTTAGCTCTTATCTCCTATCCCCCTTTCCGGTCATATAACCCCTTTTCATCCCCATTTTCCCTTTACCCTCCCCCCTCTCCCCTACCCCCTTTTTCTCTATCCTACAGTTGCTCTTCTTCTATACTCATAACTACCCCAGCCCCCTTTACCCTCCCCCCGTCCCCCACACCCCTCTCTCTCTCTCTCTCTTAATCTTACCGTTCTACTCCATGAAACAACATTCCCCAGACCCGGTTACCCTTCTCGACGTATCTCCTATTTCCCTTTACCCCCTTATTTCTTTTTCTGTCCCACTCATCCACAGACCCCTTTCATGACCCCCTCCCCCACCTTAATTGGACGCCCTTGAATGTATAGCCAAAACACATTTGATTTTAAGTTGAGGGGTAATAATGATTTGTTAGGCAAATACACACAGGGTACTTCGGTCTCGCCTTCCACCCTTATCACCCTAAAAGATCTCAGCCGGGCGGATTGGTACCCTGTGTGTTTTATCAACAGATCTGAAGGGGGTGCTCAGCGAATGATCAGGGTAGCGTGTGATGATCAGGATGTTGGCACCGAAACCCGTGCCTAATGTGGGGGGTGTCTGGCGAAAGTCATTCCCGCCAAAAGTTAAATTGCCCGCTAATCTATGACCGTTTTGTTTGAAGTGAAAGAAAGTGCGAACGATAGGTGATTACGTCCATTGACCACCTGGAAGACGATAATTACATCGTCTGCTTCGTTTGTGACGTCATCAAGATGGCGGCGATTGCGTCACGCTGCATATCATTATGGGATATCCAGTTACGCGGTCAAGGTGGTTCGTGATATAAGATGGTCTACCTGTCAGGTGGTCTCGAGAAAAGAGCAGCCCGGATTATCACGTAATAGAGATTAAAGAATAACCGGATTAACATTTATTTCAGTCAAAGAGGAAAATGCGGGAAAATCTGTTGTAATCAAAAGGTGTGCATTATTTTATTACCAACGGATATAGCACCTATTCGTATTGAGTCAAGGGCTGAATAAATAGAAACATAATCATAGCGATTACTGTATCTTTGCATACTTATGCACTGATTGTAGGGTTTATTCAAATATTGGTTAAAGGGTGCGGTAACAGGCTATTGAAAGTGTTGCATAATTAACAAAAACACAGCGCAGGTACGACACCTTTTCATATCAATTCAGGGGTTGTATGATTAACCAGGTACTTGTACTCACACATATCTGAGCTTACATAATCATAGCAGACACCGCACCTTTTCATATGGACAGCTAACCTCCATGTTTATATTTTGTTCATACTCGATATGATTTTTACGACATTACCCCAAACCACTCAAGAAGCGGACCCCCCCCCCCCCCGACACATGTTTCTTAAATACTGATAAAAGGGTTGAATATGGAGACATAGGCATTTGAAAGGGTTGTGAAATTAACCTAACCCCATCGTATTGATTCAAGAGTTGTGTATCATTAACCAGAAACTTAAGTTCATTGATTTCGAAATTAACATAATCATAAAGGAGGCCACACCTTGACATACTAATCCAAGAGTTTTATAATTAAACAGCGACTTCTTTATGAAGATTTCTGAATTAACATACTCATAGAGAAGTCCACATCTTGACATATTAACCCAAGAGTTTTATAATTAAACAGCGACATCTTCATGAAGATTTCTGAATTAACATACTCATAGAGAAGTCCACACATTGACATATTAATTCAAAGTTTAAAGGTGTAACTTTGACAATGATCAAAAGGTTAGAATCAGAGATAGAGGTACCGAAAAGGGTTGTTGTATTATATTATTAGCGGATATGACATATTCTCCTACCAGTTCAAGGATTGTACAATTAGCCTTATTTTAGGGAATACGGCACATCTTCATATTAATTCAATGGTTGTAAAGCCTAGTTATAGAATGATCAAAGGGTTGATCAAAGGCAACATAATGAGTTATGTAATCAACATAAACATGGTGGGATCGACACCTTTTATATTATTTCAAGGATCGTATGATTAACAAGGTACTTCTTTACATATATTTCCGATCTAACATACTTATAGCGGATGTCACACCTTATGGTATACACAGCCTGGATGGTAGGCTTACTTGAATAATGATCAAAAAGGTATAGTATAGGGGGAAACAATGGAAAGGGTTGTACAATTAACATACACATAGCGGGTACGACACATTTTCATGGTGATTCAAGAGGTTGTAGAGTTATACGAGTTTAAATAGGTTATTGTATTTAAACTTAGCACTTTCATGTCAGTCCTCTCTGAGTTATAAGAAGAAATTCATCAATTCTAGTCCGAACGTTTGTATTATACTATATGATATTGTTGTTATGTCAATCTTGAGCAGTGGAGTTGATCATTACATGTGGTGCCATTGGACTCTGGGCAGACTGGGACAACTATGGAAATAAGTTTCGAACTTTTAGTGTATATATCCTGTGTCTGGTTATAATTATATTGCATAGCAGTTAATGACTCTCCATCTAGTCACCGTTATATATGTTTTTGTGTGCCAAATGCTATGTAATACACATCTTACTAGACCGAATAAAATCAAATCAAATCATCATAGAGGATACCATCCGTTTTCAGATTGGTTTAAGGTGTATACATAGCGGGCACGACACTTTTCTATATTAATCAAAGGCAATATCTGAGATGAGAAGACTACCCTGCAGATCTTTGATGTTATATAAATATTCCGCATGGTACCATATAGTTTTTACAGCAAGGAGGTAGAAATTCATCACACGTTCACACAACAAAACACATATAAACACAACAAAATATATTTATTCATCTGATCAGAGAGGTACCGGTACATTACCTGAGTTTTATATGTGTCTGATTAGATTTATCAGCTGACCTTATAACCCCACCATTGACCCTGGCATATGGGCGCCACAAAAAATATTCCAAATCTTATCAAAACTATCTGATGCCAAAAAGTCTCCTCTCCACAAAACCCGTCTCAAATTGCTGAGTCAGCGTTTTACCTTGACCGTGGTTAAAGCGATAGGTGTCTTTAGCCAGGCCCCAGGCTAGCACCATACCTGGATACCACTGAGGAGTCGCCATACCTTATCTATTTGACACACAAAGAAATGATAGATTTTTATCATAGTAATCACTGGTCAGTTTCTGTGTTGACCAGGTCAAGCGATTTCGGCCCTGGCGTCCCTGTCGCGGTGATCACAGTCATCTGACCACTGGTCGCCGTCCAGTCCCTGTATTAGCGCGTGCTGGGGGGACATGAAGGTTTTTTATCAGGGGGATCTGTCTAGGGCCTGGGGGCAAGCTTGACCAGGGTCTCGTGTGAGGGTCGTCATTAGCTGGTGCACACAAAGACTGCTATCTCCCTCTAGAATAGTGGGCCCTGGACCTTAACTATAGCTTGCGTGTGTCAAGAAAGCAGACAGAGAGAGTGAAAGTAGAGGTTGGAGATTGAAATGGTTTACTTTAGTTTGAAAAGGGTTTATAATCAATTCAAGTTTTTTTTTATTATTGTCGAAAATCCCCATATTGCTATACATGCAGGTACTGAATGATAGGCTAAGTAATTGCTAGTCCGTCTTTCATGTGCTGTGTGTGCATTGTATATTGGTGTACATACATACACGTACATGCGTACACATATACATACATACACACAAGCCTACAAACATACATACATATATACAGTACACACACACGCGCACGCACACACACATAAACGCACACATACATACATTGATACATACATACATACATACATACATACATACATACATACATACATACATACATACATACATACATTCACACATACATACATATATATATATATATATATATATATATATATATATATATATATATATATATATATATATATATATATATATATATATATATATATATATATATATGCAAAGAATCATGTATAATTAGAAAAGGAGAAGTAGAATATATATGTGTTGGTGTGTTCTATTCCAATGTTCATATTATAAAAGTGTTCATCTCATAAACATTTCGAGTGAACAGGTGTATCTTCAAACCTTTTGTAATACTGCTTCATGGTCATGAATTTTAAGTATGTACGACTACCTGTACTTCCCAGATGTGAATGGCTTCATTTATGCATATTTCAAATTCAAGACTATTCATTTATTCTGTATCTTCGATATGTAAACTTTAACATGTTTTCTCCATAAATAAATAATGAGGTTAAAGATTAACGACCTTGTCAAGAGCGTGAGACGACATATATATTTGCTCAAAGGCTATAGTTTCCGTATATAACTCGGTATTCACTGTGGCACGCGCGCAATTCATTTTTTAAGTGTCAATTTCAGGAAATGAACAGTGCGGAAAAACTGTTCGGGTCAGAGTTCTTGTCATGTTTTTTCGCCCCTCATATTGGCCTTTAGCCTCGGAGTCCTACTATGTATTTTGCGGCCTGACACCATGTCGGTTCATAAGGAAGCCACTGTAAAGATTACAAGACCTCGGGGGCGAAGATCACGGCATATGCCCTAACCCAGTTCTACCCCGTGACACCCCGTGCCCAAATAGCGACCCTTGCGTGTTTTTTTAACAAAGCCGGACAAAAAGATTAGTGGGAGGTCATCGTTGGCAGGGAGCGGTTAAAGGAAAATTGTATAAAAAGAGCAAAAAGTGGAAAATTAATGGTTCCGTGTCGGGTTCCCTGTGACGAAGCATCTGGCCACGACTTGACACCGCACTGAAGCGGAAGGAAGTCGTTGTTCTCGCGCGGTATCCTGGGTAAATGCAACCCCTCAACACAAAACGTTTGCAATATTTCATCTCTGCAGTCATGCTATGTCCAGGGGCGCCCCATAGAGGAAAAGGGGCGCAGTTTGCATGGACTTTGGTGGCAAAACCTGCAATATAGCGGCCAGCTGCTAACTAAAGCGTGTAGGACCCACGTAGAATAGAGAGGGCAAAGTGGGGAGGGGCGGGTCAAGTATTTCAGAGCCACAAAGTCCGCCACAATAAACTTCAAAGTATCGTTTTTCCAAATAAAATACAGGCACCCTTTTCCCGCAATCTGTGCTATGGTGAAATTGAGTCTCCACACGTCCAATGCTTATTCTGTTATGCTATTATCTCGATATGAGTACAGATTTTATAGCCTATTGCCTACTAGTATATACAGGTCCACTAGTAACGTGTCCCAGGATAGGATATGTCCAAAATTGGCAAATCAAGTTTGGCTTATAGACCTTAAATCAAGTAATATTGTGTTCATGAAATGGAAACTATGTAGTTTATCATGTTATATGAATTTCATGATTCCAGCAAAATTAAATATTGATTTTAAGAATGAGCAATGAATATCATTTTCAAAACACGGCTAATAGGTTTTTACCAATTTGGATATACAGGGAAAATGAAAGAAATTAGCCAATCTTCCAAGGAACTACTAGGTTTGCCAAATAGATGTTCATATGTCTATTTACAGTTTTGAAGTTGTATTGTATTGTATGTTCATTGACTGTACTAATAATGCACAACATCATAGCAAATACAGTGTTTTACAAAAATAAATTGAGTGAAAAAGCCAAAAGGCTAACAATGGGTGTTCATTAAGAAAGATATATAATCATCATCAGCATGAATACAATAGTATATGAACATAATATAAGTTTGTACAGCCTTCCTTTTCTACTTCATAATGCGTGTATTCGTATTTTTCCACGAAGATTGATGTGGTTTTGCATGTAAATGCAGTCAATTGCCATAGCCATTATATTAACTGATTAATATCCATGATGTGTTATTCCTTTGACTTGAAATGTACTATATTATTGTAAATAGCGTCCCATGATCAGATATCGTACTCATCTATCAAGGGTATTTATATTTTGTTCTTGTTTCGCATTTTTTTGTGCTCATCTAATTCATACCGCTATATATCTGTTAATATGTATGATGTTTTGTAAATCGAAAGTTTACACTCAATAAATATACATACATACAAAGTATGCTATACTATACTATACTATACTATACTATACTATACTATACTACTGCTAGCCCTAGGTAGGGAGGGCTGGGCCAGGTTTATACAGGAACGTATGCTGAGGGCAGATTACGATATTTCTTTCATCTCTTAGAACAACAGTTAGTCGACAACAGGTGTCCTGGTGCAGCGCCTCGCTTTGATGCTGGGACGCAGTGCGCATGTCCGGAGGCATAGGTCTCTTTCGCATACGGCAGCTTGAGGTATAACCCATCTCCGTACTCCCAGTAGACTTTGATTGTAAACATGGCTTAATTTTGAATATTTACGATCAGGTTTGATCAAATGGGGTATTACCAATCGATTTGTCAAAAATTGAGAATACCATAGTTGGCTTCGTGGATATCCATGGTTTGTGGTCGACCTCGAATCATGCAGATTCAGGAAAAATAAATAAATGTGATTTCCTTTTCTTTCGTACCATTCTAATAACTTTATGCTAAACTTTATTCGGAAGGAACTGATGATACGATTTACTAAGTATTATAAATAGATATCTGAAAACGATAAAATAATTGCTGATGAGGATCTGTAGTTTAAAAAAATCAAATATCACGTTGTAAGCTACGATCAGGGAAACTGAGGATGTTTTTACTTCCTTGCCATTATGTTGATGCTATGCAAATCTGAAACAATATGGACAAGTGTACAACTTGAGTTGATAAAATCCGCAAAGCTGATTCTGCATTTGTAATTGTAACTAGTTATGCATTTAAAGGTCTTCTGTAAACTCTATTTTGATAGAATTGATAGAATTTGGAATAGAAAATTGTGCATTATTAGATCTTCATTTAGTCCTAATACAGAATTCCTGTGGTCTTTCATCTCCAGGGAAACAGTTACCACGCAACAGGTGCAGCAGCCTCCTATACCTCCATTGCGCATGTCCGGAGGTCATTCGTCTCCCATCATCTGTACCAGAGTAGGCCTGCTAGAATGAAGTTGCCAATGCCAGAAAAATATTTCTCTAACAATACCTAAACTATGCGGATACCTAAAGATTTTACCCTTCCAATGCTGAGGCTACTTTCATCCAAAGCACAAAAACGCAAAAATCTTTGAAACCCTTTCAAACCCTGTCATGTTGGTATCCATTGGAAAGCTCTCGCCGAGTACTCTCAAATGAGTACCCATTTGCCAGGGTTTCAGTTATTTCTAAGGTTTTTCACACAATTCTGTATTGGCCAAATTAGCCACCAGCAGCGTAAGGGTTATAGGCTTCAAGGATCCTCTTCAGAAGTCAAACCAACTATTTCACAAATGCGCCAACCCTTTTCTGTGTATGATTATATAATTTAATTTCGACTATAGAACTACGTGGTCCAACTTCTTTGGTATCAATAAGCCTAGGGGGGTTTTCTTGTAACCTTGGGCAGGGGTAGAGAACAAAAGGGTGCCCCTCGGGTAAATGTGGTATCAGTATTGTACCCGCAGAAGGGTCGTTATATACCATGGAGATAATAAGATAATTTTACAATTCTATGGGAAAAGTGATATGCAAATAAGCTATATATGAAACAGGTGGAAAATTGCATTTCAAATTTAAGTGAAACTAAGATATAGAGATAATGTTTGGCAATCGAAACGCAAACAAAATTGTACCAAAAACGCCAAACACGATATGTTTAATACGTTATGTGTAAAATGCTTATATGTGTTTATTCATGAAGTAGTAGTAGTAGTAGTAGTAGTAGTAGTAGTAGTAGTAGTAGTAGTTGTAGTTGTAGTAGTAGTAGTAGTAGTAGTAGTAGTAGTAGTAGTAGTTGACTTTGAAATAGACATTCAGAGACAACGGATTTAGATACAGTCATACAACATTTGAAGCAATAAATACATTTTGTTATCAAAAAGCCACACGCATTCGAGGTCCCCCTGCCCGTCCTTGAAACCAATGATGATTTAATCTTAGTTTATATTTAGTGAAAAACCTGTCGCCCCCACAGAGATCCTTAATACTAAAACCTAATTTCGCCCGTCGCAACCTTATGGACATGTGGACAAACATCCATCCATTATTAATCCTCACGAGTGTTGATTGCGGGAACGGATAAATACCCTATGGGCGAATAGATTATCTGGTTGCGTACTAAAGGTGATGAGCCCTGAGGTGCAACGCGCATGTGCAGCGATCAAAGGCACTTCCGCCTCATCATAATCAGTATGTTACAGCATAGATATGAGGTATTGTTTGTTTCCCTCCAAAGCACCTGTTGGGTGATGTGTTTTGGTAGCGTCACCGGTAGATCACACGTATGCAATTTAGCGTGCAGAAATATGCCGTTCCTTAACAAATCATTCGAATCAAATTGCAGCTTGGGATGACTTGTTTCATAAACGTGACTTTTATTTCATGAACTAGAAAAGAATACAGCTCTAGATAAATAAAACACCACCTACATAAATACTAACATACTTACCTACCTACCTACCTACATAAATACTAACATACACACACACATACATACATACATACATACATACGTACATACGCACATACGTACATACATACATACATACATATATACATGGAGAGAGAGAGAGAGAGAGAGAGAGAGAGAGAGAGAGAGAGAGAGAGAGAGAGAGAGAGAGAGAGAGAGAGAGAGAGAGAGAGAGAGAGAGAGAGATGACATCTGGCTCCATGGCTTAGTTGGTTAAAGCGCCTGTCTAGTAAACAGGAGATCCCGAGTTCGAATCTCGGCGGGGCCTTTTTGTTGCAATCAATGAATTTATAGCGATTTGTGTTAGGTATCTTTTTCATATTTCCTTTGCTGACTGCCTAGGCCAGAACATTGAAATTTAAACATCAGCATGAATGACACAGAAAGTATTTCCACCTTTCATCGCTAGAAAAACATTTCTACATATAAATTACATAAAGCAGAAAAGGTGCGACTGCTTTAAATGAAACCTTTTGTGATACTGACTGGGTCTCTATGAAGTACCGTTTGAAGGGAATTGCTTAAGACCCTCTTCACATCTTAAGGGGTATGACCTTTGGTGAAATGCCCAGACTGACCCATTCGTACCTAATTCCTTAGCACTAATGTACCAGGTATGATTGACCACCCTTCCGCTTGAGATCCTCCGGTCAGTTGGTTTTATTTTCATACCTGGACGTTTCACTCAGATCCCTTCACGCTTAACTGAACACAGTGTAAATATTTAGTATTGACGCTCCTTCAATTCACACTTTATACCTTTGCATAATAAAACACCCCAACAACACCCCTTCCGGGCAATTTAACAAACCAGCCGACGTAAGACAATACTGGCGCGACCCGGTGCAATATGGGAAAGTGAACATCATTCCTTTGATCTTGCCGCCAGGTGTGGTGGTACCTGGAGGCCTTGACTGGCGTACCCAAGCGGGTTCAGAAAACATACCCTCTCCAGATTGACACCCCTTGGCACAATTCGGGCACCGCTGTGCACCCCATTCGCACTTGTAAACATTGGAGATTCGTAATCGGTGCCGACTTTGATAATATGGGTCGCGTGGGTGAAATTCGTACATACTTTCCCTGCGTGTAATTTTCCAGGTAGTTGAACTTTTGTCTTTGATATGCTGGGGTCTTAGGAGAGTGAGATTTGCATAATTCAAGGTACACCTGCACGAGGAGCTATTCTCGCTGACTGGCAGGAAAACCAACGACCAATCCTCTTTATACACGGGTGGGCTTGTTAAAAGGTGCTATATATTTTTTCCTCAGAGAGTTCTCTAGTATATTATTTCCCAAACCCTACTCTACAGAGGTGATACAACAAACACAAAGTACCACGATTTCCACAACCCAAGAGTGTTTTATTCAACCTATCACCCTTAGACAAGTTCTTATAGAGAATACAATATAGTGTTATCTTTTTCTTTCAAAGTAAGCCGATATTTGTAGCTTCATGAACTTCAGTTAACGCATTGAAATGCGTGTAGGCATTTTCTATAATTGCACTGTTTCGCTATCAGTAAAAAGTAAAAAAGTAAAACGTAAAAAGCGCTTAAATACTGACTAGCGGTAAATCTATCCTAAATGCAAGGTTCCTATTCGCATGAGGACAACTATTTCTTTACCTTTATCACCTTACCTGAAGTTTTCCCACGGAGGAGCATGCCCCTTTTATCCATGGCACGTGAAGAAAGGGGTAGTAAAATGCAATATAAACTGGCCAGACTTAATAAAGACGAGTGACAGGAATTGATAGATGACTGCTTCCATGACGATTTGGACAGCGGCCATTGTTGCACCCTTGTTGCGGGTATAATAGGGCACCCTTCTGACACGGGGTACTCAAAGGGGTTGCGGGGCGAGATGGGTATATGATACCCTGTCATAGATGCCAGAACCTTCTCTAGGGTGTCCTAAATACCCAAAATGACCCATATACTATTCCTGCCAAAATAAGACCTCATCTAGCGAAACTGATTATCTTAAGGTTGAAAGGGTATGGTTGAATTCTATACCTCTTTTTCCTGACAGGCTTGATTTAACAATATTTAATTTCCTTTTTATCATCTAGCTTTTCAAGTTTTATAGTTTGCACTCAATATAAAATTTCCCTGATTAAATCTTAGTTGCTAATATCTTTTTGCTTTGTGTATCATCTCGCTAGTTTATTTATTCCCCACAATGTATAGATTCTGTGTTTTTCCTATGGAAGCGAACTTCATCGAATAACTATTTTCTCCAAATAAACAAAGTCACTTTTTCGTTATACATAACAAGCAAATAAAAATTCAAATATTCTAATAGATGTTGGTATATATGAGTTTTGGCTTGCATTGATGCTCATTTAAAGATTCTTACAGCAAACTTACCGCTGTAAAGTGTTTTGATATGTAGAATTTCAAATGTGTATGATTTGAAATTTGGTCAGTTGTATTGTATAGTATGTTTATTGACTGCATCGTACAGATTCATACGGTGTACAAATGTTATAACATCAGCCGATCATCAAGCAGGCGAAACAAAACAAGTGAAAAGTGATCTAACTGCAGAGGAACATAAACACGAAATAGAACATAAAATAAAAAAAATCATAACATCATAAATACTACTACTAATATACTACTATTACTACTACTACTATTACTACTACTACTACTACTACTACTCCTACTTCTACTTCTACTTCTACTACTACTACTACTACTACTACTACTACTACTACTACTACTACTACTACTACCACCACCACCACCACCACCACCACCACTACTACTACTACTACTACTACTACTACTACTACTACTACTACTACTACTTTAACAAATTCCATAAACACGAAATAGAACATAAAAGGTAATAGATTATAGCATCATAAATACTATTAGTCATAAACTACTACTACTACTACTACTACTACTACTACTACTACTACTACTACTACTACTACTACTACTATAACTACTACTACTACTACTACTACTACTACTACTACCACTACTACTACTACTACTACTACTACTACTACTACTACTACTACTACTACTACTACTGCTACTACTACTACTACTACTACTACCACTACCACTATTACTACTACTACTACTACTACTACTACTACCACTATTACTACTACTACTACTACTACTACTACTACTACTACTACTACTACTACTACTACTACTGCGCAAATTAATCGATGACCCCCTTCGTGCCGGGATGGACACCGGTCATTGTTGTGGCCTTGTCGAGGGTACAATGGGCACCCTTCTGACATGGGGTGCTGTAAAGTGTTGTAGGGGCGAGATGGGTATATGATACCTTGTCATAGATGCCAGAACCTTCTCTAGGGTCTCATAAAATACCCAAAATGACCCATATACTATTCCAGCCGAAATAAGACCTCGGACTAGCGAAACTGATTGCTGACGTGAGAGGAAATAACTCAGAAAAAGAGACTATCATCGAACTCTGGGAATTGTATATGCGAAAAGCTTAAACAACCCTTTAAATAACCGATACACTCTGTGTATGTAGTGTATATTTATTGACTTTGACAATACATTAAAGATACGATACATTATATGTTAATAAACATAAAACCAATACTTACATAGAACTGTTGACTATATTTAGTCTAGTGGGAAATAGCATATATGAAGAAAGGATATAAACACATTATATTTACAAATATGAAAAGCATAGTATTATATTATGTTTATGTTTTTCCTCCATTGGTCACCAATGAAGTTTGTTTGTCCAAGCATTTTTCTATAAACAAAGCCTGTAAGTCGATGTTTCCTTTGTTCCAAAACACACTAAACATTGATGCAATCGCTTAGATTTGTTTGTAATTGAACGACGAGTCGACAGACGTTTTTCTCGCATTTCCGTCTGATTAACCACGGCGCGTGCGTGGTAACCTTTGATCTCCGCCAGCGTTTCTCTTCCGGGTCAATCAAGCGTATCGCCTACCTGCAATTAGAAGTGATTAGTACAAAGTGTTCCATCAGGTACGCATCCTACTGAGGTAATGAGCTCTTAAAGACATAAAGAAGTCAGTTCCTTAGCGTGTGTTTGTTGCGCAGGTGACAATGACTCTTTAAGTGCAGGAAATGGGATGGGGTAGCTACCCTTATGATTCTGAATTAGCCGAACATGTGGGTATTTAGACACGATGTTAGCCTTGACTACAGGCTGTCGTTGCTGAGACTAATACAAAGGAAGGAAGGAAGGAATTGGGTTTTTGCGTCGCTTTCAACAGCTTAGGTCACAATAATATATATATATATATATATATATATATATATATATATATATATATATATATATATATATATATATATATATATATATATATATATATATATATATGGGGACAAAGTAGCTCAGTTGGTTGGGTGTCGGACTAGTAATATATATATATATATATATATATATATATATATATATATATATATATATATATATATATATATATATATATATATATATATATATATATATATATATATATATATATATATGTGTGTGTGTGTGTACGTACATACATACATACATACATACGTCTTGTACTGTCTCAGCTGTCTCTATGTTTTGTTCTGTAGTCCGCTAGGCTATGGTCAGGTTGGTCAAGGTGGTCAGGTTTACAAGAAGTTATATCACCAGTTTTGAGTTTGATATTTTTGGACAGACAGGGTACCATCTGATCCAATCTATTGCTACTCTGTCCAGACCTTCAAATGATAAAGGCCTACATCTCTATAAATATATTGTCTTCTTTTGTTTGTATAATATTCTTTGTACTCAGAACAACCTGTTATTAAAGCTGCTTAAATTTGAGTTGGTCTTGATTTGAATTATTAATTCAGTGCGTTGATAAGAGTATTTGTAATCCATTGGGGTTCTAAGCGGACCACTTAACAAACTATTTAATGTGACAATACTGCACTGGTTCAAATGGTAAGATTACCTTCAAGTTTATAAGGCAGCTTTTAAAACTATATGTGGTGTTTTGTTTCTCATTTTCTACTCGAAGAGATATTTATAATACCCAAAATTGATATTGCTGAAGTTTCAGATAGTGATCATCAGCCCCTGATTATTAGATCAACAATATAATTCTCCTTATTATTTCAAAACATGTTTTCGGAAGAGAAATTTCAATCAGATGTTCTGGCCTTTTGTGGTTTTGTCTGCAGGCATGGATAGTAGAGAGACAAGGGTACAGTATATAGCGAATGATATCAATCATCTTATGAAAGGTGGCTGACATTTTTAGATAGTGGTCAAGAATGTCCAGAAAAAACTGGGTGATCAAATCGATCCCCTGGCCTTTTGACCCAACCTCTGACCCCGGCATATGTGCCCCACAAACGTTTGAAATCCTTATCAAAACTATCAGCTGCCCATCGGTCATTTTTTATAGACGTCATGGCCGAATTGATGACATAGATTGTGCACCTTGACCACACTTAAAACGATTTTTAAAGTACTATACTGACTAAGACTACCTCATGGCCATCCTGGTCTTCCTCAATAAAACACATAAAAAGAACTTATCTTTTGGTTATTTTTGCAATTCAACTTTTATGATGGTGATCACAAAGGCTGTTAGAGTGACCTGGTCAGTAGATAGGGATCTTTGTGGCTGTGTGTGACCACTGGTCACCCACAGGCTGGACAATGGAACACACGTGTTTGTGATTTTTCTGTCTATACCTTTAGGGGGTGAATAAGCCTACTAACACAGAAACAGGTTTACTAACAGTATGAATATACTAGTATATATATATATATATATATATATATATATATATATATATATATATATATATATATGTGTGTGTGTGTGTGTGTGTGTGTGTGTGTGTGCATATATGTATAAGTATATGTATGTATGTAGGTATTAGGTCAATAAATCCTTCTTTTTGCCCTTTTGTTGAACAGCTAGGAGGTGGCAACAAACTTAAAATGTGAGCATATGTCGAAGTCATTAAGTTATTGAATTGCAATTTGAAAAGTAAAATCTTGCTTATGTTTCAACTGCCTTGTTCTTAAAAACTACTAAGTTTCACTGAACTGAGATTGCACAAGAGCAACAACTCTTTTACCAGTAACAGCTATCCTTTTAGGCTCTCAATGTACCTGATATGACATGAAACAACTACAAATTATTCTGCCACCTAATAACTATACAATCACGTTTCATCCAGAATCCTTTCAATTCTTATATCGTAGCACTAAAAGGAGCACCCTAAGAAAACCCATACAATAGCCTAAACGTTTATTGTGTGTTAACTGCTTTCCCTCCCTTAATGTCCCACACTTCAGTCATTGTGCTCCCAGAGAGCACCTGATTTGATCTTACCTGTCTACTGGTACGTGTGATAGACCATCCTTGATCACGCACCCCTGGTTTTTACCCCAGGGTATCATTCTTATCAACAGCTCCTCGAGATATATTGTGAATTAAAGGGGCACAGTAGCCTAGGGCTATGGGGCACTTGGCCAGGGTTCTCAGTTATATGAATACTTGACCATTTTGGGTTCAGGGACAATGTTCTTCCCCATTGCCTGCTTCTAAACTACCATGTCCTTTGCTGCAAATCCTTATTTCCAGCAAGTTTAAAGGCATAGTATGACATTCAAGAAGTCTATTTGAAAAATAACCCACGATTAGAAATCCATTAAACTTTGCATACGTTATCCCTGTCATATCACCTTTGAAAATCCAAAATAAAATAGAGTGGTCATATATCAATACCCTCATCCAGACAAAGTATGTTGAGTGAACTAGAGATCATTTTAGTATGTGAGGAAGGGTCTGATATAGTCAATATCTGTGACGATAGATGGCGTTAGATAGTGTCGTATAAAAATCCCTAACTGAATTATAACTAGCGTTACCCCAAGCGGTATTATCATTAAGTGACTCATTACGTACTTTCTTATCTTACCTAGTAGTGGTGCCTGGGCCGTCAGGGTGATGATTATCTGAATGCAATTTTGGAACTGAGTTTCGTTGATGGTAGTTAATGCCCCAACTCATATTCAGCTATCCATAAAAACACTGAAAATGTCAACATTTACAGATATGGTCAGTAAGTCATGTATGCTGAGAATAAATTATTCTGTTGTACCATTTTTTATCAGCGAGAGTTGATAATTGAAGAATTTATATTCGGTTCATTTTCAGTTGACAGACACCATATAAATGTACCCACAGTGTCATCTTTGCAATATTTGTTTCTAGACGTTTCTAGAGAGGCCTAGTTATTACTAGAAGGTTCCCCTCCCTGTCTATAGACTGCGAGAGTCAGTAGAACTTTCCGGAATATTCTGAATGAGTCATGGAGATTGGGGATATGTTTCTTGTATTTTCCCAAACAACGAATAAAGGAGAGATGCTGCTTAGTTGATCTAAGGAAGACAATGCAGCATTCAGTGTAAATTGTGGAGCTGTGAGACTATCTACAAGCCTTGCAACTCATCGGAGCTGAATTGACTGTATGTATGTATGTTTATTGACTGTAATTTCTCAATTACAAAATCACTTACTGATAACTCCACTTACTTGTTATGTTGTTATCAACTTATTGTTATTGTTAATCTGACAGCTTCTGTCCTTTTTATTACTTTTTTTTCGTAACAATATATACACACGTACTAAATGCAAACAAGTGAATTCCCTGAATGGCATTTTCTTTTTTAGAATTGTGTTTGCCATGTGCTATCTAATTTGATTTATCTTTACATAAATATGCACTCTCTGATGAAAGGAATTGTAGTCCTTATCAATATTGTGGAATGATATTGAACCTTATCAAGAAAAGTAAGACTTGTGGTTGTCAGTGTAGATTTTGTTATTTTTGTTAGAGTGGTAGTAGTTATAGTTATAGGTTTTGTTTTTTTGTGGTTTTTATTTTAAATGTTTTTGTTATTATCATCTTTATTGTTGTTGTATTTGCTGGTATTGCTGTTGATGTTGTTAAAATTATTGTTGGCATTCATGGTTTGCTCTTCCCGTTTCCTTACTCTAGCCAGTAACGTACCTGGACGAAGGTTATAATCTCAGCTGCCCACTGGCTGGACACAGAGTGGACACAAAGAGGGGTCAGCAACAATGGTCAAGGCACCGGTCAGTGTGTCCAGAATGACCATCAATCAATAGGAAATCACTAAATCTACAAACTGGTGCGACCCATTGCCCCTTCCTAAATACATCAAAATGATAAAATCAGAGAATTCCTTCCTCATCTATCTTACGATCAGCTTCATTCTTACAGCCTTACCCCTTAATCGAGTAATAATTCCACTAATACAATTGCACAATGTGGATATTTGTATTTAAAGGAATTTGGGAGTATCCATCTCTAGGTTTAGAGGCGTAGTAAAGGAAACATTATTTCTAGTCACTGGTAAGATTAGAATCTAGTAGAATTAGCATGTGTATGGTGGTTAGAGTTATTTGTAGTTATTTGATGTATTTGTTTTGAAACAAGAGGGATAGTTTATCCATCAATGAGATTCGTACTGGAATTTGTACCGCTACCAAATTCAATCGGCATTGAATGTAATGATTCCAGCTCCAAAGTTCAGAGTTGGAGCAGGAAAGGTTTTGAATTAAGGAACCTAAAATCAAGAATGTAAAGAATATGACCCAACGTTTCACTTCTGAATAGCAAGTACTTTTGACTTGTTTTTCCATTAATTATGAGCATCTACCAATAGCTGAAACAAAGTGATAATAACAACATTAGTGAATATGTCAACTACTAACAGACATCGTAGAGAGAAAACAACCATCACAACACAATCAATAATTTCATCTAGAAAATAAAAGTGATATTTACAACAAAGGGATATCAACAATGACAACAACATGAACCGTGACTACCCACCAGCAGCATCAATACCAAAAGCAACAACACAACAGCAACATTAATAATATAACCACCACCACAACTATAGCAACAACTATAGCTACCACTTTATACAAACTCGAAAAAGAAAAAGTGAAACATGTTCTTTCACACAATAAAGAATATAGTCCTCAGACAATAGTGTAATTACTTGCTAAAACATTTATTCTTCAGCACTGCCAATTTCAAACAAAGTGTATTAAAGTGTCATTTGTCTTGTCTTGCCAAAAAAAACTAATGTGAGGCCAAATGGTTATATTTTTGACATGCCAATAATCTTTCAAAAAGGGGAAATTTAGCTACAAAAGACCACCGGTGATGTGGCTGTGGTGGTTCGTTTAATGCACAAGCCTGAAGGCTCCTTTAGCATAGGACAATACTGATCAGGCGTGGAATACTTGATTCTGCTCACAGACTAGGTGATGTGGATGAAGATTAATGGGGTCCTTGCAACAAAAAAGGTCACGAAGGTGTTTTGGAATATGTCAGTTTCACGGGGAAGAATGCAGTATAGCGCGTGCAGAACCTTCGTTTTTAAGAGCTTATGTCAACTTGACTTTTTAGATAGAAATCAGAGGTCAACACATTTTTTTGTTCCTGTCTATGCCCTCTGACTTTGGTACGCGTGGCGGTTTATATATTTGACACCTTGTTAGTTAAACAAAAAATGGACAGAAATTTGCATTCTCTGTGGGTTGAAGATAATGACAGTACAGGAGCTATAATTGTGTGATATGTTTTTGGAACCGTTGACGAACATTAAAGAACATAACCAGAACCAAAAAATCGCCATCAAAAATGTATTGACAACAAACATTGCAATAACAAACCAACAATAAATATATATGTTGAATATACTATAATTCTCTCTCATGGATTTTTAAAAAATTATTTCTTGGTACAAATGTCAAATCTCCCCAAATCAATTGCTAAATATGGAGATGATGTTACAACTGACCAACAAACGTATATTTTTGAGGGTTTGGGTCTTAATATGTTGCATTAAAAATCAGAGGTCGAACTAACTTACAGTATCCGTTGGCTGAGTGGACGAGTTACATCTTTGGCACCTAGTTGGTATATTAGAATTAAAGTGAACTAAAGATATTATCTAGATGAAAATCAACTATGATATTTTATAACGGTTTTTGTATCTGGATACCAGTAGCTTATTTCGCCATTGACAATTTATCATTAATATATTTAATGTTCAAATCGAACCAGATCAACAATGATTCGACAGATCACATGTACACGAAAGTGTATAACTCAAACGTTCAGACCCTATACTAATATATGCCAATATATTACTCGTGCCTGATATGAACTGATGCTACACATTGCATTCAAATTCCTATAAAAGTATATTCTAGACACTAATCTATAAACTTGTGTGAATTATTGTAGCCCATTATTATCCAAAATAGGTTCCACATGGCTTTAACACAATATCAGATTAAATGAGAGATTTATGCCTGTTCATGTTTGCCACACCTGGCTGATGCTTGGTCCACTTTTTCTTTTTCCATTTGTCATTCTCAAAAAATCTACGGATTGTTTTAATTTTCTATCCATCTGATTTTGCCTGATATCAACAAAGCCTATTTTTCAAGACCAAAACAAAGACCAAAAAATGAATTGTCCAAAAACATGTTTTCCTGCTGCCAAAATTGCCGGGTTGAAAAGGAATATTTTTTGTCATAAAAGACCACCGATGTCGAGTCTGGGGTTGTTCTTTACCAACGAACAAAAATGCAGACTCTCTGCTGGGAAAATCAGAGAGGTGGACAGAGATTAATGATGATGGCTGTGACAAAAAAGGTCATGGAGGTGTTTTTGAATATGTCATTTTCTCGTGATACAAAGAGCCACGGCGCGTGCAGAACGTCTACTCTCAAGAGCTTGCAGCAAAGAAAATTTACAAAAAATCTTAAAGGTCAAAGTTCGAGATTTTTAGTGTAAAAAACTTGACGTTGGATGACATACTAAAAAAGCTAGAGGTCAAAGTTTGAGATATTTTGTTTAGTAAGATTTGTTGTTTGATGTCATTGGAAAACCTGCCGCTCTGTTGGTTTTTAGGAAAGATAATATACAATAACATGACCTCAAGGGCTAAGATCATGACACCAATTTAACTTCTTTTAGCGCAGGGACAACTTTTACCTTATGTTTCTTTTATGAAAATCGACAACACAATTTCGATAAATGGTAACAGCTACCCAAAAAGGCACCTCTTTGTTACCAGTGACTATAGTTCAGCATAAAGTTTTTAAATTTCAAAGCAATTCTACGTATTTTTGTGTTGATGTCTATAATCGATGGTAATGAACAAAACATTTAGACGATTGTTGATCTTTTGATCGGACAATAATGATCACTTTCATGAGAACAGTTATGTTGATATCACCATGGTTATCAGAATCAGGCACATGGACGTGGATGGAGATACAAAAGATGTTGTCAGAATACTTTGGGGGAGTAGATTCATAATAGAATTAGAAACAACGAGCCAGAAAATTGTTTGCAATTGCAACCAATGTGTATATGGTCAGCACTTTTATTATGAAATGCTTTTCGTTGTATATCACCATATGTTGAAGTGCTGTATGAACGTTATCAACGTTAAAGCAAATATCTAAGATATATGTAACATAATTATTAGATTGTTCTTCAATAAATCATTTTAAACAGTAGTGCAAATATACTGATACTTTTTCTCGTTAGATTTGAGTAATATACAATGTTAAGTTTTAGTTTTAGCCATTCCCAAGTCAGGATTGTAAAAAAAAGAAATACCATAATAAATTATATTGTTTTGCTCTTTTTGAATGGTTTCTGTCTCCGAGCGCATTTCTGACCAAGTTCGTCTATTCTTACCAATGGCATATTTTAGACAAACCTAGCTAAGTCATGGTCATTATTCTCTTTTACCATTTGTCATTCTCAAAAAGTTCGCAGATTGCTTTTATTTTCTATCCATCTAATTATCCCTGAAATAAGCGATGTCAATTCTTTTTCACACCACAACAAAAGCCGAAAGGGGAATTGTCTGATAACATGTTTTCCTGCTGCCAAAATATCAAGGATAAAAAGAAGGATTTCTTCTTATAAAAGACCACCGATGGTGATACTGTGGTTGTTCTTTACCAACGAACAAAAATGCAGGCTCTCTGCTGGGAAAATCAGAGAGGTGGACAGAGATTAATGACGTTGGCTGTGACAAAAAAGGTCATGGAGGTGTTTTTGAATCTGCCATTTTCTCGTGATACAAAGAACGACGGCACGTGCAGAACGTCTACTCTCAAGAGTTTGGAGCAACATTTTTTTTATAAAAAAATATTTAAGGTCAAAGTTCGAGATTTAATGTTAAAAAGACTTGACGCACGATGACATACAAAAAACGCAAAGGTCAAAGTTCGAGATATTTTGTTAAGTGAGATTTGTTGTTTGATGTCGTTATAAAAATTTATGCTCTGTCGGTCTATATGAAAGCTAAGGTAAAGTAACACAATCTCTAGGGCTAAGATCATGACATCAATTAAATTTCTTTTAACACAGAGACATATTCTATTAAAAAAATTATGAATATCGATAACACGATTTTTGGTCGATTTAGATAAATTGTAATAGCTACCGAAAATGCACCTCTTTGGCACCAGTGACTATATCTCATCATAGTAGCTTTGAATTTTAAAGAGAAACTGCACACTTTTGGGTTGATGTCTATAATAGATGGTAATGAACAAAACATATAGACGATCATTGACCTTCTGATCGAATCAAAATGTATACTGTCATGAAACCATTTATGATGATATCATCGTGGTTATCAAATTCAGGCATATGGACATGGATGGAGATACAAAAGATGTTGTCATAATATTTTCGGGTAGTAAATCCATAATAGAATTAGAAAAAACGATCTATGAACTTGTTTGCAAACAATGTGTATTTCGTCAGCACTTTTATCATAAAATGATTTTCGTAGTACATGACCTTATGTCGAAGTCCAAATATCTAAGATACATATAACACAAGTATTTGATTGTTCTTCAATAAATCATCTTTAACATTAGTGGAAATATACTGATATTTCTTTTCTTTCGGTTTGAGGAATATACAACGTAAAACTTTAGTGTAGCCATTCCCACGTCAGGATTCTGCAAAATTAGAAATACCATAACAATATTATTGTTTCGCTTTTGTTGAATGGTTTCTGTCTCCAAAGGGTCAACGCATTCTGACCAAGTTCGTCTAATCTCACTAATGGCCATTTTAAGACAGACCTGGCCAAGCCATGGTCCTTTTTCTTTTACTATTTGTCATCCTCAAAAAGTCTACGGAATGCTTTAATTTTCTATCCATCTAGTTTCGCCTGAAATCATCGATGTCAATTCTTGTTCAGACCAAAACAAAGACCAAAAAATGAATTGTCCAAGAACATGTTTTCCTGCTGCCAAAATTGCCGGTTTAAAAGAAGGATTTCTTGTTATAAAAGACCACCGATGGTGATACTGTGGTTGTTCTTTACCAACGAACAAAAATGCAGACTCTCTGCTGGGAAAATCAGAGAGGTGGACAGAGATTAATGATGCTGGCTGTGACAAAAAAGGTCATGGAGGTGTTTTTGAACCTGTCATTTCCTCGTGGTACAAAGAACAACGGCGCGTGCAGAACGTCTACTCTCAAGAGCTTGCGGCTATATTTTTTCATAAAAAATCTTAAAGGTCAAAGTTCGAGATTTTTTGTTAAAAAATCTGATGTTCGAAAACATACAAAAATGTACAGGTCAAAGTTCGAGATATCTTGTTAAGTAAGATTTAGTGTTGGAGTCTTTAGAAAACTTGACGTTCTATTGGTAAACAAACAGGATGTCTAGGGCTAAGATCATGACACCAATTTAATTTCTTTTAACACAGAGACATATTATTACTATAATTTTTATGAAAAACGACAACACGACTTTTGGTCGATTTTGATTAATGGTAACAACTACCCAAAAGGCACTTATTTGGTACCAGTGAATATCTTTCAGCATAAGATTTTGCAATTTTAAAGCAAGACTTGTACACTTATTCTGCACTTGCTTTGATTTTGATGTATCGTATCTTTTATGCATTTGGCATAGTCAATAAAAAATACATACCTACACAATTTTGTGTTGATCTCTATAATAGATTGCAATGAACAAAACATCATTGCCTTTCTGATCGAACCATAATGTAAACTATCATGAGAATACATGAGGTTACCAGAATCAGGCATATGTGGGTGAGTGAAGATACAAAAGATGTTTTCATGATATATGTGCGCAGTATCAAAATGCATGAGGAAATTAGAAAAAAGAACCGGAAAATCGTTTGCAACGAATGAGTATATCGTTAACAACTTTAGTTATAAAGTTTGTTTCGTAGTACATGAACTCATTCTGAAGTGCTGTATCAACGTAAAGGCAAATATCTAAGGTACTGTTCATGTAACACAATTGTTAGATTGTTCTTCCATAAAACCATTTATATCAGTAATGCAAATATACTGATACAACGTACAGTTTTAGTTTTTTCTTCATTCCCAATGCAGGATTGTGAGAAATCAAAATACTATAACATATTATATTGTTTTACTCTTTTTGAATGATTTCTGTCTCCAAAAAGCCAACGAACCTTTGACCAAATCCGTCTAATCTCACTAATGGCCATTTTGGGACAGAGTCTGAGACCTGGCTAAGTCATGGTCCATTTCCTTTTTCCATTTGTTATTCTCAAAAAGGCAACGGATTGCTTTAATTTTCTATCTATCTAACTTTGCCTGAAATAAACAAAGCCCTTTTTCCAGACAAAAGCAAAGACCAAAAAATGAATTGTTCAATGTTTTCCTGCTGCCAAAATGTCAAGGTTAAAAAAGAAGGAATTTTCGACATAAAAGACCACCAATGGTCAAAAGTCGTTGTTCTTTACCAACCAACAAAAATTCATGCTTTCAGCTGGGAAAATCGGAGAGGTGGACAGAGATTAATGATGTTGGCTGTGACAAAAAAGGTCATGGAGATGTTTTTGAATCTGTCATTTCTTTGTGATACAATGAACCATGGCGTGTGCAGGACGTCTACTCTCAAGAGTTTGCAGCAACATTTTTTATCATAAAAAATCTTAAAGGTCAAAGTTCGAGATTTTTTGTTAAAGGCATTTGTCGTTTGATGACATTGGTACACTTGCTATGTCAAAATATTGACACCGTTTTTTATGAAAACAGTTTTCTAAAAGTTACAAGACCTCTAGGTCAAAGTTCCACCTATCCACACATATCCCTCAGCTACTCTTTGTATCAGTGAATATCTTTCTCCTTAGCCTCAAGAACTTTTGGAAGGACATACAATGTTCTTTCTATATTTACATAACGATCAGTATCACAACTCAATTTTTTGTGGCTGGTCATGTGGATAAGCATGATGATATCAGTACCTGCTAAATGTCAAGAGTGAAGAAAATTATGATATTTCTCATTTTAGATGTTATGGATGATCATGGAAAATGTGAGAAAAACGTATCTACGAAATGTACAGTTTTGTTAGGCGTGAATAAACTTTGTATAGTTAGCACCCTTTTAGTATAATGTGCTCATAATGTGTGAGTTTCGGGTGGTCTGTCATCATATCTTAACTGCCTATACCAGTGATACGTAAAACAGTTTATTTTACTAAAATCCAATCACTATCCGAATATGTCAATAAAGTGGTACGATGCCTTTCTCATGTACGAGGAACATAGATTGGATAGACAAAAAGTGCATTTCCAAATGACAAAGTTTCACTTGCAAAACTTTTAATTTTTCAAAATGATTATATAAAACTGGTTGCTTTAAACACACAAGTTATTCTGATGATGCACTTTGATAGCAAGGTTGACTGTATAAATAAACTGCTCAAGTCTATTTCTGCTTTAGAAAGATTGTTTTCCTTATTAGGAGACCACCAATGGTGACACTGTGGTGGTTCTCTACAGGTTTCAACTATACATCCATATTCAACTCACAGATCGGTGGATGTAGATTGAGATTGATGAGGTGATATAGACAACAATGTGATAAAGGGTTTTTTGATGTCATTTTCACCTGTCCGAGTCCTCTAGCGCGCGTGCTAAACTACCAGTCAGAAGTCTATGGGCAAATGTGTTCATTTTTTCAAAAAGATTTCGAAGGTCAGATTTCGTATGTGCAATTCGTATCTATTTATCGTATGATGACTGACTAATCAGCAACATTTGTATATTTATAGCATTGGCGTCAAATAAACGCTCACGAAAGTAAGGTTGTCAAGGAACGTTATGATGCAAGTAGTTAAACTATATCTTGATATCCAAACTTATATACTGCATATGATCTTTTCATTAATACCCACAACGTTTCGTACTGTTATATTAATGGTATAAAGTTGGTGTTTAAAATAACTATAGTGGTTGTTTTATTATTAGCTATGGTACACAGTGCAGCCGCTTATGCAGCTGATGTTAAAGATGATTATAGTTACAGTTAGCAAAAGGTGATGATAACAAGTATATTATCATATCATGAATAAAAAGAATATATATAAACCGTCCAACAACAAGCTGAAGTTTTGAATGAAAGTTGTATTGTGTAATACAAAATCACTTTCCTAATAGCCTTCAAATATATCTTTCTGACAATAGCTACACTGATTTAAATGGCTATTTTTCTAAAACAGTTTACATGCTACGGAAAACATGTGGCAGTGGAATGGATTGTATAAGAAAAGCAATAATGAAGGTTTTCACATGCCAAAAACTAAATTACAATTACAGTTTACAATCAAGGAATTTCCTTCACAAAGGACCACCAATGGCGACGCTGTGGTAGTTCTCTTTAACGCACCAAAAATGCAATATTTTCTTCTCACAAATTACCTGAAACGGACAAAGATTAATTGAGTGTAGGTGACAAAAAAGGTCAAAGTTGTGTTTTGGAATTTGTCATTTTGTCACTGGAGAATGATCGTAGTCGCGTGCAGGGCATTCTTCGTCGAGTGTCAGTTTCATAAAAAATGTTCTAAAAAACCTCAAAGGTCAAAGTTCGCGATTACTTTTTGTTCCACCATTTGTCCCTTGACTTTGGCGAGTGTGGCGTATTCTTTTCTTTGACACGTTAATGCCCCCTCAGAAAAAAATGCTGAAAAAAGTACAAGACCCTAGGGCGAAGATCGTGGCATCTGACCTAACCCCCTCTACCTTTGACACCCGGGTCGCCATTTCAAAATCCTTGCATGTTTTTTTCCAAAGGAAATACAATACCCAGAAGGGGAGGTCACCGTTTTTATTCATTGCTGACAAAAATATGAAAAGGGGGGAAAGAAGGGGAAATTAATAGGTCCGCGTCGGGTCTTTTTTATTGAGGCATCTGGCTGCAACTCGACTCTCCAGTGGAGCGGAAGGAAGTCAATTGTCCCCGCGCGCGGTATCCTGGGTAATGACGAGAATCGACCGGAAAACACTCGTTATTTTTCACGGCGGGCTAGAATAAAGAGTTTCAGTAACTCCCACTGGATATTTTGATAAATTTTCGGTACTCTCAGAACTAAATCTCTACCTTTGAAGCCGTGAGACGAAGGGGAAGGAGTTGTGGGTGGGGTTCTTGATGAAGTATCTTAGTTTTGTTATTGCGAACAACTACCTTTCGAAATTAAATCGTTTTGAGACTTTGATAAGCTGCATCATGGGGGATCCCTGGAAGACGTATTTTGTGGGAGTCTAGTTGGATCCGAAGAAATTCCAAACACAGATATCAAATCACTATCACGACCATCTTGGGAAATAAGCCATCGCTTTATTGGAAACAGTTGGTATCCTCTCTATGTCAATTGATATATTAGAAAGAGAATTTCCAGAAGAACGGAATGTAAAGCAAAGTACAATACATGTAGTTTCAAAACTGCTTAGATGAGCCAATACACACACGTACGAACGCACGCACGAACACACACACATATGCATACATATATGCATACATATATACATAAATGCATATACTAAATACACACATACATACATACATACACACATGTAATACATACATACATACATACATAACGATAGATACATAGATATAGGTAGGCACTAACATGTTAATCATATGATATGATACATATCTATATAAATGGCATATTTTCACATCGGGTAACAGTGAGACTGGTCTTCATAAACTGGTGGGCCCTGATACTAGGCTATCCTTACATGTAGCTTGGTTGACCGTACCTCTAATGTGATTTTTATATTTCTAACAACCTGTCTCAATTCCCTTGATCCTCCGGTGACGCTATGGATAGTGCCATCATGATATAATTTATGAAGATAAAGTTATCACAACAAAAGCACCACGCCCAAAGAACAATATGGTACCGCTATGTCCCCAAATATGTCTTTGATGTTTCCAAACAAGCGTCACCCTCTAGGCACTACCCCCAAACCCGTACCCAAATTAGGCACACAGGCATATGGGGAACACCCTGAGGGGTATAAGGATAGATAGTCCTAGCAAAACACATAATTATCGCCCAAAGCTACTCCGGGAAACGTGGGTACTAATTTATGCAGACATTTCCCAACATCAATTGAACACGTGCTTCCAAAATCCAGGGGGCGCTGTCTGTTAACCCTTATGCTGGTGTTTAATTTTCCCAATAAAGATGATGCAAAAAAAGAAGAACGACTGAATCCCTGGCATATGGGTACGCAACTTATGGTTCTTAGCGAGAGCTATCGAATGAATACCAACATGACAGGTTACTAGTATCAAAAATAGTTGCATCCTTGTGCTTTGAATGAAAGTAGCCTTACCATTGGAAGGGTTGGAAGGGTCAAAATTATTCTCCATCCTGCTTCTATTAGTATAGAATGTACCTTTTAATCGTTTAATGTCACTCTTTACTCTTGTAATGCAGGTTTTGTCTGCTTCCTTCCCTTCACTATCATGTTATGATTGAAGTGTGTTCTTTTTTCAGTATTTGCCAACGTACCACTAATAATGTGTATTGTAGCATATGTCCCATTGAACAGAATTCGTACGATACATGTATTAGATATCTAGCAGACGCTTTTAAAATTAAGATATATTGAGAGGTGAATCGATATGCGTTGCGTTATAACTTCCCACAGTATTGTTAACCTTGTTTAACAACTAAACTAGAGACAGGAAAAAAGCTTATTTTTCCGATATCAATCCAAATCAATTTTAGCGTATCATTATCTTAGCATCTTATTTGCCCCCTCGTGTGGGATTACGAAAGCTCTGATAGCTGAGACTGCAACTTTCTTAATGCTACATGTGCAGATCATTTTGTATGCTTTTATTTTTCCAGGCCTGATAAACAGATCCATAATCTTTCTCGATTGCTGTTTCTTGGTGCTTTGTAAAGTACAGATAACGCCCCAAATGACAGGTGGAACCCGATGGCACCGAAAACCACCCTGCCCATGCCTAAAGGGTGCTGCACGTCCAGACATACCCACCACGTCTGGGCACCCCATCGCCTAGGGTAGTGTAGCCATCAGGGTTTGCCGATGTATCCTGCAGCAGATTACCACAAACAACAGGTGTATGCACGGAGCCTCGCTTTGATCTTAAGCGTGCAGTGCGCATGCCCGAAGCCTAACATGGAGTCTGTCCTAGGGCATTCTATGGATCATCAAGGATCAAAGAAACTAATGGCGCACGATTTCACAGATCTTCAAACATCATTTACATAACATTAACAGTTATATTGTGCAATGGTAAGGCAAGAGGAATATTATGCAAATTATAAAGCAATCTCTTTTGCATTGGAGTTGCGTAGATAAGAAAAAGAACCAGGGAATAGACCGCCTGTGCAGATGCAGGTTACGATAGCTATTGTTTTCTGAATGATATAACATCAAATACTCCATGATGAAGAACTGCATATGCGAACGAATACTAGGTTAAAGCATCGTAATCAAACACCAATCATCATCAACAACAAAAATGATAACAACAACAACAATAACCGAAATGACAACAACATCATCACCGCCTTTACTTACAACAATAATAACAGAATGGCATGCAACGGGAGCATCAGTCAAAGACCATCAAATATGATGTTACTTATAATTCACAGCAATATCCCAAATATCAACCAAACACTTTGGACGGATGCAACGACAGCAAAAATGAGAAAAGGCCAATATCGTCTTGTCCGAATAGTTATATTATCGTAGGATAGCATTTTGTTTTGTTGAAAATAACCACCTATGAATGTCAACATTGCAATACACCACGCTTCGTTTTTCTGTATGCTACTGATTTTACGCTGTGTAGTAGTACATCTCTGTATTCATTATGGGACCAGGTCTCTGTATGTATTATTACATATATATCATTTCGCCACTTTGCTAACTTATTCTGTGAAAATATTGTAACTTACTTTTTTAACTATCAAAATGATGACATGATCTCTACATGAACCTGCCTATTCGTCTACGCTATTTGCACATAACTAGAGGCTAACAGAATAAGATGGACGCCTTTTTTGTGCAAATGCTACTAATTCCGTAATCAAGTGCTGTACTATACTCTTCTAAGTATCAACATGATGACATTGTCTCTATATGTACCTATTCGTCTAACAAACAAAGCCTTGCATGATCAGATGGCTGCCTATTTCTGTGCAAACGCTACAAATTATGTGCAGATACTGTACTTTTCTTTTCTAACTATCAACATGATGGCATGGTCTCTACATATACCTGTTCGTCTATGATACTTGCAGATAAATGACGTCTATCATAATAATCATTGATTGAAGCTCAGTTTTGTACTTTTGTGCAGTCAATAAAACAACCTATACTTTATTAATCAAATGGGCAGATGCTACAAATCATGTGTTTATGCAGTAGCATTTTCTTCTATTAAACTATCAAAAGGATGACCTGGTCTCTACATACTAGTAAACCTATTAGTCTGGGATATTTTACACACACCTAAAGCCTAGGATAGGCGACGCAACTTGACCACCTATGTAGGCGTCTCCTGGTGCTTATATGGCCTGAGGGCAGAGCCTGTATTTTGCATTCATTATACGGTGCTCAGGGATTATGAAATACCTGTGTTCCGGGAAGCACCCGAGGGGTGACGCTTACAGTGTTGATCAAAGGCATATTTGGGGGTATAGCGGTACCATATTGCTCGATAGGGGTGCACCGCTGTTGGGGTCTTCCCCAATCACAACACCCCTAATAACACCCTACATGGCGTCATACCCACATCAAAGAAATATAGGGTCAATTTGCATATTCAAGATCTTAAAGCTGTTACATATGCACATATTTGTATTTTGTTGTTTTCTATTTTTGTCTTCTGAAATTGCAGGATCAAAATGTCTACAGTCAATAAATAATACATACATTGCTTTTTGCATGTCAAATCGCTCAAAATGTGTATTAAACCTAAAGAGGAAATGAAACATACATTTGCAAACAATTTTCTCAAGAGTCGTTTGTTTTAATCCGAGTAATGCCATCCTGTAGGTGTTTTCTGTTATACCTTAAGATACAGGTTTTGATATATTTACATATCAGAATAATTTTAATATAAGATCGTACGCTACAAGCGGCCTTGTGGCGCAATGGATAACGCGTCTGCCTACGGAGCAGAAGATTCCAGGTTCGAGTCCTGGCAAGGTCGATAATTGTTTTCGTTTTTCATGTGACATCAAGTCTGGCCATACTTATTCCTGAAATCCTCACATAGTGAAAAAGATATGTCACTCTCAGAAGATCAGGATCTTAAAGCTTTTACATATGCACATTGCCTTTTGCATGTCAGATTACTCAACATAAAGGGGTAATGAAACATATGTACATGTGCAAACACTTTTCTAAAGGGTTGTTAGCTTTGTTCCGAGTAATGTTATGTTTTATGTCCCTTCTTTATTATCTTACCGATTTGCTACCGATTTTACATCGTGTGGCTGTAAATCCATCTACACCAGATATCTATATTCATTATAAAATGGATGTGCATTTTGAATATCTTATTTATCTACGATTTGTTGCACATAACTTAGGCCTAGAATCATCAAATCAGATGGGCTCCTATTTCTGTGCAAACGCTACAAATTATGTGCATATGCTGTACTTTTCTCTTCTAACCAAGTGATGACAAAGTGACAACATGGTCTCTACATATATATGTACCTATTCGTCTATGATATTTTGCACACATCTAAAACCTATGATAGGCCACATCAATTGACCACCTAGATAGGTGTCTCCCGGTGATTCTACGGCCTGAGGGCAGAGCCTGTATTTTGCACTCATTATACGGTGGTCAGGGATTATGAAATACCTGTGTTCCGGGAAGCGCCCAAAGGGGTGACGCGTATCACTGTTGATCAAAGGCATAATTTAGGGCATAGCGGTACCATATTGCTCCATAAGGGTGCACCGCTGGTGGGGTGCTCCCAATCACAACACCCCTAATAACACCCTACATGGCGTCATACCCACATCAAAGAAATATAGGGTCAATTTGAATATTCAAGATTTTAAAGCTGCTGCATATTCATATTGCTTTTTGCATGTAAAATTACTCAAAATGTGTCATACGGTTGTTATGGAACCATTAAAAATAAAGTGGGTATGAAATATTCATTTGCGAGCAATTTTCTAAAGCTGGTTTCCTATGATTCGAGTAATGCTATCCTTTAGGTGTCTTCTTTAATGTTGCAAGTTACAATTTTTGATTTATTAACATATGCGCATCTCCATCAGTTTAATCCCCGTGACACATTTTTCGGCATTTAAATTCAACAGCGGAACTAACTTAGTGGAAACACTGTTTTTCATGAACCATGTGAGTACAAGGAGTGGAATTTATATTTTGACCTATCAGGCTAGAACTGCCACTGCAAAGTGCATTCGTGTGTTCTCTGAATGGATTTCCTATCTGATGAAAATATATCCTTACGGAGTAGTTCAATTTATTCAGGTAATAACTATAGGTGTCTATATAACATTGGACTAAGTAATACAATCAGGAATGTTTAATGAAGGTTCCTGATACGATTAAGTAATATTTGTAATGATCTAGCCGGTAGATGAGGCTCATATTCCTGATAATGTATTTTCCTTGAGAAAATACGAAATGGCAGTAGGCAGAACATAGCTATTGAATTGATAATATGCAACAAAAGAGAGTTTGCCATTTTTTCAAAATAATGTGCGTACTATCAATGTGATAGTTATAGACAGAGAACTAAGCATATTTCTGCCCAGTAAAACAAAGTCAAGTATAAATTAGAGTACTGAATATGAACATTATGCCGCCAATTCCTGACTTTTCATGATACAATATGATTATAATATAATATATCATGGTACATTTGATGACAAATAAATAAGTCAATTGAAGTCACTAATATTAGTATACAATTAATTCAAGTCAATAATATACACAGACAATAGTTTGCATTTGCTGAACCAGGCATTAGTCCATATTAGTCAATCTATCTGTCTGTTTATCTTTTTATCCACACATACATGCATATATGCATGCAAACATACATATATACATACATAGGTAAGTGTGCGTGTGACGGCTGATTTTAATACGAGATTTCAAGTTATAAGCGGCCTTGTGGCGCAATGGATAACGCGTCTGCCTACGGAGCAGAATATTCCAGGTTCGAGTCCTGGCAAGGTCGATAATGTTCGTTTTTCTACTCACACCATGATAAAACAAGACAATAAGTCTAGCAATACTTTTACTGAAATGCTCATATAGTGAAAAATATATGTCACTCTTAAAAAATCTAAAAGGGTTAAGCTGCTGAAAAAGTTGACTGGATTTCAGACACGCACGCACGCACGCACACACACACACACACACACACACATACATACGTATATATATATATATATATATATATATATATATATATATATATATATATATATATATATATATATAAATTTGTTTTATAGTTATTTATTTTTGATAAAATAAACAATATTCATATTAAACGTGACGAAAAAATCCAAGGAAATGGAATTGTATATAAATATGCTACCGTGTGAATCAATTCCCAACTAAAGGACATTCCTAAGCTCATTATTGCTTGTCACAACCCTTCGCTGGTGGTATACCCTTAGCGTGGGGTTTAAAGGGTTTCTAGTACCCATAAGTGACTCGTAGGAGACATTGTGCACCTAAACGGCTCTTTTAGCCCTGGTTCAGCCAACTATTTCAGGTATTCTACTCTCACGACAGGACAAATTAGGACTCGGTCCCATCTAGACGTTGTCACAACACTAAATGGCACTCCCAGCCCCCCACGCTGGGGGGTTATAGCAAAATGTCGCCTCCAGAGACAAACCTGTCAAATTACAATACACAGCTTTAATGCTTGTATTCAGTATTTTCTAACTATTTTCAAACAGATGGCTAAATATTTAGAAACTGTGTCCACTCGAGCTTCTGTATGAAAAAGGCATTATGGTAAGAGGTTAAAGGGTATGTCCATTAAGGTTTTAAAAAGTGTTTCTGTAACAATGTGCCCCATCAATGGCTTTTAGGGGACCAGGCTGTGGCTACACTTGCCTGTCATCACTTCCTCTCTCGATGGACCAAAGATGCTGTCTCCTTGACAGCAGCATCTTTGAGAGCGAGTCTTTTGCGGTCAAAAAGGGCAACCATTGAACGAGTTACTTTTGTGAGTGAAAGAGGGGAAATCTGAGAACTTGCAAGTGACAGAGGATTAATGCAGGGCTTTATACATATAAAAAGGTAAGTTTGCCTAGGTGTAATTGCACCATGAATAATTGCAATTTAGACATGACAGGTATGAGATCAAACGATAGAACGAGTTCGGAAAGGCAGATTCAGAAATTCAGAAATAAATGGTACTGCATGTTAGAACTCTATAACTTATACAGTGATTTATTTACTATAAAGAAAGTATACAACACGAGACGGAGAAGTAAGGCGACTAATATTGCCGAAATCAAATATGAACTATCAGTGCAGTTATAATGTGAATATTATTATGCAGAACGTTAGGGGAAACTTCCAATATTTGAACGAAAATGGACAGATCTAATTCGCATTTTACGGTAGTATAGATATTGACGAGTCAATGATTCTCGTATTCTGCATACAACTAGAACTTCTTTAATGACTGTACTTTTCACACACATACATGACAGTGTTTGAAACAAACACGTAACTTCCGCAGGTATTTGTTCTTCAGTTAGATTCACGTAAAATAAATTTGAATATCAGTAAAGGGATATATCATAAAGAGAAACAACTCTAAGATTTAAACGCCTTTCATGAAGACAGTCTCCCGTTATTAGGGCATCCAATAACAGCGTGGAGTATCTCTCATATTTCAACACCTTCCAATGCGTATACTTTACCCTGTTTTACAAGGTGATAACCTTTTTTAACCCCTCCATTGCAAATGTACGATGGTTTAGGTTTAAACGGCAGAAAAGAATTCCGCTGTTTTTCTCGAAATTGAAATATATTTCTGCCGTTCATACCTGCACCATCGTAAAAATAAATTGCATAATCCTATATTTTTTCAGACTGCCTGGGCACATCCTGCCGTGAAATGGTTAATGATTGTTCTTGCGCCTGATTGGTTAAAACAACTCGACCACACAGCATGGCGTCAAAGACAAAAAACACCCATCAGGATATCTTCTTATCTGATGGTATTATAGGAAAATCGACTTCTTTACTTCTCTCATCACACCTGTAATTACACTTCCCTTTGATCCCTCCGTCTCTCAAAAACAACTTAATATCTTAATGTACTGCAACAAGGCGTGGGTAATTTAGAAGCTTAAGTAAGTCCGATAATATCATACTTTGCTAGGTATATGCGGAATCACCTACGTGTGTGTGTATTCGTACCGTCTGCATATGTGTGTTACAAATACTCTCTCTCTCTCTCTCTCACACACACACACACACACACACACACACACACACACACATATATATATATATATATATATATATATATATATATGTATATATATATATATATATATATATATATATATATATATATATATATATATATATATATATATATATATATATATATTCACTCTGCTATTCACGCACTCACACATGTGTTTAATACAAACATGTAACATGTGCATGTTTTGTTTTTCAATTAGATTGACTTTAAATAAGTGTGAATTTCAATAAAGGAAAACCTCCTAAAAGTGAACACTTCTGCGGTATGAACACATTTTATCATGAACAGTCTCCTGTTATCATTTCATCCAATCACAGCGCGAAGTATCTCTCACATGTAAGCACCTTCAAATGTGTATACTTTGATAAAATTCCTAGCCTGACTGTATGCTGCTTGTCTTATTGCCCTATGTATGTGCTGTGTGTTTGTACACAGAAATAAATAAAAATCCTGTTGAACAATTATACAATTTGAAATTTAAAAAAAAACTAACCTGTCCATTGCAAACTAATTGCGTGTTCCCTTGTTTTCAGGTCGTCTGGAATTATCTAGTCGTGAAATGGTTAATGACTGCTTTCGCGCCTGATTTGGCGAAAACTACTCAACCACACAGGCGTGGCGTCAAAGACAAAACTTCCCATCAGGATATCTTAGACATCTTCTTATCTGATAGTATTATAGGAAAGATCGACTTCTTTACTTCTCCCATCACACCTGTAATTACGATTCCCTTTGATGTCATTGTCTTTCAAAAACAACCTAATGTCTTAATGTATTTCAACTAGGTGTGGGTAATTTAGAAGCTTAAGTATGTCCGATAATATCATACTTTGCTAGATGTATGCAGAACCACCTGCATGTGCGTTTATAGTCATACCATGAATATATATATATATATATATATATATATATATATATATATATATATATATATATATATATATATATATATATATATATATATATATATATATATATATATATATATATATATGTATATATACATATATATATATATATATATATATATATATATATATATATATATATATATATATATATATATATATATATATATATATATATATATATATATATATATATATATATATATATATATATATATATATATTCATATACATACATACATACGTACATACGTACATACATGTGTGTGTATATATGTACGTATGTATGTATTTAACCTTGTTCAGAATTATCTTTTGAATTTTGAATAACAGAATACTTTAGTAACAAATTTGCCAAAAAATTAACAAAAATCTTCGACAAAATACTCAACAGCAAGTTTATATCATGTACTTCTTTTACTGTTCGTGTACGGTTTGATTTTGTAGGGTTGGTTTTAATTTGTAGAGAACATATGGAAACTCAAAAGGGAAATATGGAAATGCATTAAAGGAATGTATGGATGAAAATGTCATCATAACAAGAGTTGAAAGCAAAAAGTATGAATACTCTAGAATATAATCTAAAGCTTAAACTAGATACGCAAAACGCATATGAATGTTACGGTATGGTATGTCTCGTATAAGGTAACACCTGGATATATCCGGTTCTCAATGAGTTAATGGGTATTCCCTCGCCTCATAACCCGGGTTTAATCAACCATGATATCATCGCGTCCAAGACAAATAATAATAGGACATCTCACCCATCATCTTAGCAGATAGTACTGGTGTTAAAGGAAGCGTCGCCTACTCCCCAAGCCTTCCAATAACACCTTTAATTACACTTCCCTTTCATCCTTTTGTCTTAGAAAACACAACCTAATGCACATTAATTAAGTATGGGTAATTTAGAAGCTAGAGTATTCCGATAATATCAAGGTGCTGGCTGACTAGGCTCATCTATACGTCGGAATATGAGATGTTTTTTCAGCTCGTGCTAAAACATGTCATAGATACTTTACTTTACCTGTAATTAGTGTAATGGCTGCGGTCTCGGCTGATTGTGTCTGAACCCTTTAACCATTACAAAATAGCGTATACGACTTTGAATCCAGCAAGGCATATCAACCGCCTGCTAATGGCCTTTATGAAAAAGAAATTTGCCATATATATATGAGAACATAACTAAACTAAAGTAAAGACTTATAGAGTACACATCATACTAAATAAATGAGAAGTTATTATCAATAAATGTCCGTGAGTCCATAATATGTTGCCTATTTCTTTCCGGTTACAGTCAATCCTATAATGGTTCAACGGATGTTTTCTTTGTCCATTATTGCAGAAAAGAACGTGATGCATTTTTATCGTATGTGACTTTAGGAATAAACGAGTAAGGTTAGTAAGAAGATAGCTTAATTGAAAATGGACCACCAGAACATTTCTGGCAACCGATAGGTCAATGTATTTATGTATCTTTATTGACCACAATTATTCACCGTGAAAAGTGTTATACAACAAAAACAAAAATAAACATCAAACGAGATTACAATGAAAAATGAAACAAAGCAGGTTAGAACGGGAAAAATATTTGCTATCTTAATCATACTGTTTATCCAGACAGGAGCGGGGAAAATAAATACCAGCTTCAGAATCTTAATTGAGGCGGTTGTTGACTTGTTTCCCATACTAACCTCTCGCCTGATTTCTTGAAAATCACTCGACCATTGCGAAATGGCGACCATGATAAATGAACCAAACACGTTATCTTCACCATCCCCCTATCTGATGGTAGTTCAGGGGGAATCATTAGCCCCTAACTCCTCCTATAAACACCTTTAATTGCCCCTTTCTTTGATCTCATTGTCTTACAAAACAACCTGATGGACTTTATCTAGGCTTGGGTATTATGAAGGCTTGAGTAGGTAGGTTGTGTTTTTCATTGTGGTAATTTACCTGCATAATATAGGCACGTACATTGCCTTTGGTTGACCGCTATTATTACTACTACTACTACTACTACTACTACTACTACTACTACTACTACTACTACTACTACTACTACTACTAAAGGTAAAGGTATTCGGTTTATAGTCTTGTATCCACGGAAGTGCTCACACGACCTTCCTCCCCTAGCAGGCACTGTACATACAGAAATCATTTCAATCCCCGGGGGATATTCCAGAGCAACTAGCAGCATATAGCGCACACACTCTAAGCACTGCCTTATTTATGCTAGGTACCCATTTTGCAGCTGGGTAGACTGAAGCAATATGGAATAAACTGTCTTGCCAAGAACAGACCAAAGTGCCCGGAGTGGCCGGGTATCGAACCAGCGACCCTCTGATTACTAGTCTGACACCTAACCAACTGCTGCTGCTGCTACTACTATTACTACTATTACTACTATTACTACTAGTACTACTAGTACTACTACTACTACTACTACTACAACAGCCTTCTTCTTCTACTACTATTCCTTCTTCTTCTTTTTCTACTACTATAACTACTGCATGTTTCAGGCAATTATCGAATCATCAAGTTATCGAAGTATTTATCGACTTGAGGAAATCTATGTTTACCGTTGACCCTTAAAAATTTGTCAAATTCTCCAGACAAAAGAGATACGATTTCTTCAAATATTCTGGTAGTAAAATTGTCGAAAAGTCATGGGCATGTGTTGATGGTCCATATGGTCTCATCTAGTCGTATAGAAAATCACTGTCCCTGTTCAGATCCCTCAAACGTGAAAAGTGAGTACAAATTTGGCGGTGAAATAATTCGGTAGGCGCGTTGTTGCTGAAGCGACTGGTAAAAATAGCACCAAGCAAACATGCTTATTATGGGAAAGATAACTGGCTAAGGGTATCATTGGGGGCTGGACACTACCCTGAGGGGTACCCTGGCTCGCCCCACACCCATCAATTGACCACTAGACGCTACTGACCCTAGCCCAGGGGCGTTTTGGTGGTTACCCCATACCCATCCCTCCTTCAAAGCGTTTCCTCAGTTTTAACCCATTGACGTTCGATGCGACCAAAATTAGACTGACATTTTTGGTGATATCTTTCATGAGAGCGCAAAGTTGGCAACATATTTCAAGGAGAAATGTTAATCAGAACATAAACAACAACTCCCCTTCAAATATTTTGCAAAATCATTTACAATTTTTAAGTTATGGTCAAAAGTATTAAAGATCCAGACGACAATTTTACGAGGAACGCGTAGGAATGAATGTGTTAAAGAGCCTACCTCACCCGTGCGCAAACAGGCGTTAAGCAAGCGAGCTTACCACGTCTTTAAGGGCTCATTATCCCAACGGGATGCGTACCTGATGGGTCGCTTTGTACTAATCTGTCCTAATTAAAGGTACCAAAGGTGAGTCCATTCGCTTGATTGATCGGCGCGAGAGGCGGGAAGCGCCGGATCAAAGGGCACCGCGCACGCGCACAGGCCAATCATATGGACATAATATGGAAATCACTTTGTACCAGTTGTACACAAGCCATTTCGGGGATGCGACCATGCAATTTTAAGGGATAAGAAGGGTAAAACAAAGGGGAAGCCGACAGAAGGCAAATGTTCTGACTAAAAGACTCCGCGTGAGACCATTAAGGGAATTGCTTGAGTGGCTAAGTGTGTTGTGGTACCAGATTGCGCTATGATATAAGAAAGGACAGTGTGCAGTAGTCGTATAATTAGGGTTGTCTCTCTAACTCTCTGCAGTCCATTTGCTTTGTACGTAAGCCTTTTAGCATCTGGAGTGGTCTCTTTGTCAGGCGACTTGAGTCATAGAAAATAACGTGTTGAACGAGTAATGTATGAAAGATATTTGATGCAGAATTGTTTCACCAAAGAGGGGCAAAATTATATTAATCTAAATGTTACTTTATTATCAAGATCTTTTCCATATGTGTAAACCCGTGAGTACGATCTGCAATTGGATCCCGGGGGGGGGGGGCACTTGGGTATTTAGGGGGGCGCATACGTTCGTTATCAAAATTAAAAAATACCCCTAAAGCACTGATTTCTGGCCAAAAAAGCACCCTTATTTTAATAAAACGCTGATTTTTTCCACTAAATAAACACCCCTTCTTTTATCAAAACACTGACATTGGATGAACGGGAACACGTATTTTAACTTAAGATTTTATAATCCTCTGCGTGTCTAGCGGCAGCAAACTCGGAAGCCTAGTCACTTCGGGAGTCACTCGGCGTCACAGCCGCGTATATTTCGTGGATTGTAAGGGGATTTTGACCCCCATACTTCGTACCTTGGTACAAAAAAGTACCCTTCTTTTACAAAATCGCGGACATGCGGAGGTCTTAAAAAAAGACCCCTTCTTCCGCGAAATACGTAACTAAGGTGCGGCCCCCCTCTTTACCTGAGTGCCCCCCCCCCCCCCCGGGAATTGGATACGAATGAGACTACGAGCCAGATTGTGAGTGAGTGAGTTTCAGTTTAGCAATGGCCTCCTTTATATACAATACGTAAATTCAACATGGTTAAAATACCGTATTTCCCGAACTCAAGAAAATTGACCTCATTGAAATGTGTCTCTGAGCGAAACCTCCAAATGCGAACACATCTTATATGCATGCAACCCCCATTTTGAACACACGTTCGATCCTATCTTAACCAAATACATTAAGGAACACCTCTGAAGTGTCCACACATTTTGCAATTATACAGGTTATTTGTATCTAAAGATCAGAAAATATCATCAGAAAATATAATTTTGAGGCACACAAAAAGTCTTGTTGTGGTTGTGTCCAACGTATGGAGTTGTTCCAAATGACAAATTCTAGTCATGCACGTGTGTTCATATAGAGGAAGACAAACATATCAGTTGGTGCATAATTCATACCGAATGATACATCGCTTCAGCCTCATTGCAAGTGATGAATATATTGAAGCACCCGCGCGGAATTTGTACGGCTCCCAAGTTCTCACACGTAAAAGCGAGCGACTAATTTAACGCCGAATGCTCTGAAAATATCTTGCTAAAGTTACAGAATGGATCACGATCAATGTTGTCTCTTCACTGAACATCTTTTACTTACAGAGTTGAATTTCAAACACTTCGAAATAGGAAACTTGATAATTCTATCATCCACCGTTTTAGACCTCTTCATCTAGGCCTGTGTCGATATTTGGGTGGCCTTTTGCTAAGTTCAATATAAGGTTATAGATACACACTCGAATTGCATATTTTGAATGCACATTATTAGAAAATATTCTATCCACCCTCACGATTGGAAAACTAGCAAACAAAGTGCTGAGGCCGCCATAGTAGTTCCAATGGGAGGTCTGTGTGTTATTTTGATATGAATCATTACAAAGATTTACATTAATTTACAACTTATATTTTATTTGCAATTGTAATACTAGGTATTCACTTGGCATCTCTATGTATGTATGTATGTATGTATGTATGTATGTATGTTTGTATGTATGTATGAATTCATGAACGTATGTATGTATGTATATTTGTGCATGTGTTAAACGTAAACTTCCTTCTTTGTATGTACATTGTCATCCATATTTTTCAGATAAAACTACATTAATATGTGCATGAATAAAAGCGTGATATTACCGATGAGATAAAGCTATCCTGGCACATGCACTAGATGCAAATTTGCTTTATACTATAAACGTTCTAGAAGATTTAGAATTTCTGAAAAATAAAAAAGTCGTGTGGCCTTCGGGGTTGTACTTTTACCCGCAGTAATTGGTTGACTGCCCGTACCTTGTTAAAAGACGCCCCTTTCCCAAATATATTGACATTTTTTCTCTTTCTTGTATTGTTAATGCATTTCTATTAAACCTGACCGTTTTTGTTGCCCCAGCCATGGAAATGGAGAACCGCTAATGAATAAGAACGTTTTTCTCAAACCTTATCTTGTAATCAAAAACTATTACTACCACAAAGCAACTGAAATATCGATGTTCATTTCTACCATAAAGCGTTTTATCACCCTAATCAAAGTAATCGAAAAGCTTATTTAATTTCGGCGTTTTCACTTAGGTCGCTAGAGAGGTTAGAGATTTTTTCATTTGCCATTGACCTCTATTTTTTCTTGGCACCACAATCTCATTTTGTACCTCATTATGTATTTAACCCAACATAAATGCCCGTCTCGCCTTTGTGGGTGCTGTGATTATCTGTCCGCCATGTTGTAATTACCGTTGATGGGTTCGGAATGTCGTAAAATAGACGCACGTGATCTATGGCGCGCCGCAGACACGTCCCTTTCAGCGCGTGCAATTAACCATATGCCTCCTGAAAGGAATGGGGACAACACATAGAAACTGTCACTGATTTTGGCGTGTGGGCAGCGTATTGCTTTACTCCCTTAAGGAAGACTCGATTCAGACTTTAAGGACCCCATGGTGGGGGATGTCTGCCAATAGTCAAAACTAGGACTCGTGAGTGTGCCCCATTGATGGACAGGCTAACATTGGTTAGTAGTACCCAGAAAGAAACGTTGAGTAGACGTTAGTCCGTTTATGTACGACTTTGTAATGAATGGTTTACAGCAAATAAACGTACTAATCTGTGAGTGGTTGAAACAAATCGAGATGTCGAAACCAATTTCTTGGTTGTTTTAATTCATGCTGATTTCTCGTTTGAGATGTAGATAGAGAAGTGTAGCGGAGAGTTTAAGTGTCCAAGTACTTTTGTCCTGTTGGACAAAACGTTGATCTGGTCTTAAGTATAAACCAACGGTGCAACAGTGCATTCCATATTATTCGAAGGTGGGCGAGCAGTTCAACCGTGAATTAAAAGAATGCTTGTAAAACTAGATTGTGGAACTATCACATAAAGCTTGAACCACCTGACTGTAAAGATAAGGGCAAAGCCAAATGATGGATTAATTTGTGATATAAACTGAACTAAGAACTCTTAATCAGGTCGTCAAATTTTATTTCCAAGATATGTTTTAGGAGTGGGGTTAGTTTGTGATATAAACTGAACTAAGAACTTAATTAGGTCGCCAAATTGTATTTCCAAGATAAGCACATGACCAAATGATAAAATAATTGATGATATAAACTGCGTTAAGGTACCATCATCAAGGGCTCATACTATTGTACTTTCTTGATAAGCTTACATTCAAGTAATGTCAGATATGTATCATGGGTGGGGTTAGGTAAGATATGTCCCTATGTAGACTGGGATGCGACCAATGGTCACGGGTAGTGGTCAGTGACAATCAGGAGCCAGTCTGCCCAGACTGGACCCTCACTACATTGTGTCCTTATCCCCAGGTTGTCATCAAACTCACACAAACATCACCTCCAAAGCGTCTACCTGTTTTATCAGTATACTAGGTGATTAGCTGAGCGTCTGGGAGCCTGGGTTAACCCATTCACAATCAGATTTCCCCCAAAACATCGTCTGCTACTCTCATACTTTTGCAAATAACTTGGAGATAAAGCGAAATTTCACAAAAACTTGAAGGAGAGTTGTTGTTTGACTTCTGTTTAACATTTTCCCTTCAAATATTTCCCACATTTTTACTTAACAGTTCCTCTAGAAATTGTCGTCTGGATCTACGATACTTTTGACAATAACTTTAAAATCAGGAATTATTTTACAAAATATTTGAGGGAGAGTTGTTGGAAACGTTCTGAATAACATTTCTCATTGAAATAGCTCTCCAAAATTACATTTATCTGCAAGATTTCATCAAAATTCTCAGGCCGCTTTTGGCAAATGCGGGCATTAATGGGTTAAATAGCTGTAGAGATAAGTGGGACCTCTTTCACGGTGTTTGCCCCTCTGAAGATGTGACTCTCCCTCAACGAGGAGAACAATCACTGCTTGGATTAGAAATGTAAATGACAAATTAATGCATTTCTTGGCTGCACAGGTTGTCTGGGTTGGCGAGTGATAAAGGCCGAGCATCTGTCTCTCTCCTGCAGAGATTGGGTCTAATTGTGCTAAATCATGCCTTCGATATCTCTCCAAAATCTGATAAATCTAACGTTACCATATATTAACTAGAGTAACACTAGCTTGGTGAGAGCGAGAGCTATGTCTCTGATAGAGCATGAGAAAGCTTTCTCTATATCTTTAAACATAATTCTTCTTGAAGTAAAGGGTATTTCATACGTTTACTTGTGAAAGGTTAGATAGTTGAATAGACCTTGAACTTCATTATTTCTTAAGTAAGATTTATACGCAGCCTTTCACTCTTTGTAGTATTAAACATGTTCATTTTCTTTACCATATGCACATTTGATAAGCTATATGAATTTTGATATCGATAGAATGATACTAACTATGTGGCTCATATTTGGTAGTCGTAATCACGTGTCAAAGTATGCAGATATATTCTCCAGTGATACTAAGAATCTAGTTTACTCATAGTAAGATTATAGTATCATCATGATAAATCTGGGGCGTGCAAACCATAGGACTAGTTGACTGAACGTCAAATGTAGAATTACGATATTCTTAGATAGTAGGTTCTCTTATATGATAACAAGATAATGGACAACATCAAAATTTTCTCTTAATTTTTTGTCATCAGAGTTTGGTATATCATAAAAGTATACAGATTGATATCTATTACGTGAGCATCGTTGCTAAAATTGAAATGACTTGAAAATTAAAAGTATGTATTTTAAACAAAAGTTAAATTGATGTGATCAACAGTATACATGAAACACATTTACTTGTGAACGTCCGTACTGTTTTTGATGTACAGTGTTTGATATGTGCATTTAGTACACTTACAGCTTACATTAAAGTAAAGCTTACATGTAAAAGCTAACCATTCTCATCACTTAGAAAATCTTCTGCTATTTTCTCTCGCCAGATGGAGTGTCTGCGTTATCTGATGGCGCTATCTGCCGGCGAAAGCACACACTACCCGTCATTCAACCAATGAGAACTGTAATGGACAACACAGCATTAAACTTTTTTTTGCCATTTATAGTGATTCAGCATTCGGTCAATTCTGTACCATACATCATAACAAAATTGAACTAAAATCAATAACTTGCTTTAATTAATAACACATAGGAAAATACGACATATCTATCAAGTTAGGACTTGATCATTTACAAAATAGGACTTTTTCATGACGATAAAATTCGCTAAGATTATCTATTAAAGTAAGTGTAATAATACTCTCTTTTGGAAGTTTAAACCCATACTATCACTGAATAGGAAAACATATTTAATCATAAAGGACATTACTGAATTTTTATGTCCCACATTTTCAAAGTATTTACACATATTGCGCTTAGATAATAATATAAATATAACACACTTTTGCCGTATTGCACGTTTATTGACTGTGCGAAATACGCACAATCACACAGATACAGCCCTTTTGTAAACAAACAAGGATAATATATATCAAACGCTAATTACACACAGAAAATAAGGTTTGGATGTCTGCTGGTTACTTTTGGATTATGCAAATGAATGTTTGCAAACTTCCTTAGATATTGAATTATGATTGTTGACTCGAATAACTTTACTGCAACCTCTGTAATAAACCAATAACTCCAATAATATATATATATATATATATATATATATATATATATATATATATATATATATATATATATATATATATATATATATATATATATATATATATATATATATATATATATATATATATATATATATATATATATATATATATATATATATATATATATATATATATATATATATATATATATATATATATATATATATATATATATATATATATATATATATATATATATATATATATATATATATATATATATAATCATTTACATGTCCGTTTTCCTCAATGTGGCACAGGGAATTTCGGTTTAATGTTATCTACACCTTACTCATGATAGGGCGTTGTTTAACAGATAGAAACATAACAAATACAAATAACTAGATTTTCTATGATTTAGCAACAGTTCATAATGTATATTGTGTACCTGAAATATGCCATGGGATGGACAGGGTACACATGTGCTTAGTGGCGAAATAAGCACAGCAGACATGTATCGTTCAACAGAGAAAGAACACGAATGCAATTAACTAGATATTCCATAATCAATCAACAATTCATAGGGCATTTTGGATATTTGGAATATACCACATTAGGTACACACTGCAAATGTGCTTTGTGACAAAATAAGTACAGCAGACCTCTATCGGTGCGATTTATTGACCCATAAAACACCTACCAATCAGGCTTCACACATACTCACTGTCTACAGGTAAAAAATGGAATACCTCAAGGCATACCACAAAACCTCTTAAGTGTCTGCTTTGACACATTGCTGGTGGGCCCATCACCTGTTAATTTAACACATTGTTACTTTCTTCCCGTAATCACGATGTTTAGTCTCTTTCCCTCAATCTGACAACTCTCTATTAGGCCATAAATAACAGAGGAATCTGACCCCTCTCTGGACACCTGCCCTTTGCCCAGGCCCAGGCAACTTAAAATGTAGTTTCCTTAAGTGACATACCCTTTCTTGCTATATGAAGATTTCAGTAGGATTGTTGCTTGACTCATTTGTTTTGTAAAATGATCATTGTGAGTGTGGAAAGAAGAAAAAGGCAACTTTAACTGTGTTTTCCAGAAGTTACATTTTGCAAGACAAACACAACACCTAGAAATGAGTTATAGAATTTATTAATAGCATACAGTTATGAGGATGAAAATGCCATGTTTCAGTACCATATTGACAAACAACTCTTTTACTTAACCTGTGTGCAAATCAATATATGTGGGCATATAAAAAAGCACCTATTTCTTTTACTTAGTGAAATGATACAGTGCAAAACTACATATTTGATATACACTTTAAAATATTTTTTTTTGTTGTGCTGTCCTCGAAGGATCTAGGTGCCACTAAGCAATAACCGAGTTGTGTGTTTTTCGTAAGTGACATATCTTTTCTTGCTATATGGAGATTTCAGTAGGATTTTTCCTCGATCGCTTTGTTTTATAAATTGAACATGGTGTGTGGGAAAAATATTATCGACCTTGCCAGGACTCGAACCTGGAATCTTCTGCTCCGTAGGCAGACGCGTTATCCATTGCGCCACAAGGCCGCTATGCGATTTGGCCCTATCGTGTAAAAGGCAAACTTCGCGTACACAAGCATACGTATCCATAAGTGTGTATGCATGTAAAAATGAAGGAAAGAATTGGGCTTTCCGTCGCTTTCAACAGCTTATGTCATATTGCAACAAGATAGAAACCAAGGGGTATTTCAGTTGCAGACGGACCATAGACAGCCCTCCACAGCGCCGAACATTTATATGGCGACCAGGCCCACCCGCTTGGGGATCCAGCGGAAACTCGAACTTGCGAACTCACGCTTCATTGGGAGCCAGGCATCGTAATCACTAGGCCACGGCGGATCCCTTGTATGCATGTATGTATGTATGTATATGCATTTATGACTCGGCTAAGTAAAGTATTAATACATAATAAAACACCAAATAAGTTCATATTCCTGTTATGACTAAATTGATTATATTATGAAAACTGCAGCAGCAGCAGTAGTGGAAGTAGATTGCTGAGACAACATAGAATACCATTTGTTGTTATAAATTGTTCTTGGCGTTATTGTTATTTTATCATTTGTTTCTTTTGCTGTTGTTACTGTTGTTGTTTTTGTTGTTGTTGTTATCGCAATCTTAGGTTTACCGCCAATTTGGAGTGCAATTATATGTCTTCCAATAGCTGAACCTCACCACGAATCTTACAAGCAAGATAAAACATTGCGATATCTGTTACACAAATGCTTTTTGTAATTTCATAAAAACTGCTGTTTATTCATTTAATCATTCAACATGTTAACCAATCAAAGGTTCTCCAATTCCTCTCCAAAAGTATAATATGATTATAAAGTAGTTATAAAGCAATTGATATTATATATTTAGTTTCCGCCTTTCCGGGAGCTATATGAATTGGTTTCCAAAATCTGAATATACAGTGTTTCAAAGTGTGTGGAATTGATTTACTCTGTCAACATCCCACAGACCAGATCTTCTGTTTCTGCCTATTTTCCTAAATCACTTGCATTGTGGCGAGTATCACCCTATCAGTGATCTTGTCCTCTGTGTTTTGTCCAAAATATGTTTCTGTATCTCCGATCTTAAAATTGGTCTTTATTAATATTTTAGCCAAAATTCTACCTGTTTCTAGTACATTTATCATATATTTTCAAATCCATATCTACAAGTTGTGGTAACAATTCAGTGATAGAGCATTTTAAACTGAATGTATTTGTAGTACGCACTAACCGGACCTTTTGTGACTACTACTACTACTACTACTACTACTACTACTACTACTACTACTACTACTACTACTACTACTACTACTATTACTACTACTACTACTACTACTACTACTACTACTACTACTACTACTACTACTACTACTTCTACTACTACTACTGTTTTCTACATAGGTTGTTTGTGACATAAATGCTTGGTCAATACCCAACCGCAGAACCCCTTGCTGTGCCCTTGGAGGACCAGTGGTCTCTGGCCTATGACACGTGCTTGGTGCACCTGGTCGTGTGGGTATCACCCCAGAACACCCGCCATATTCATTAGCGACAGGTGAAGGGGTAGGCACGGTTATTCATACCCGTTTTTTGACAAGAAAATAACACAGCACCCTACCTTGGTAGGATGCACTATCAACTTTGGTATATGTCTTTTGTTTCTTTTGGAATTACGGAAAGTTCAACAAAGTAATCTTAATTATCCGTGTGTAGTTGATGAGCCATAGGATTTAAGATATAAACTTCCACTTCTACCAAAGATGAATTATCTCCTGTTGAGCATGAGTTGATTGTGCTAAAGGAATAGATCAAAATTGCAGAACATCAGTATCTCAAAGTCTCAGAAAAGAATTGGTACTGCCTATTAGAACTCTGATATGTGGATTAAATAATTTATTTTAGCGAAAAGGTTCGGCTGACCAACATTGGTAGTTCAGCTACTAGGAGTTACCGTGTTTTATTTTATCCAATGTACTTTTTATTCAATGTACATTTATGCTTGCACCTATACTACATATAGGGGGCCTGTGGCCATTTAGTTTATGCAAATGCCACACAAGGGGGTTGTACTGGCAGTGTCCTAGCTACTAGACATTACCGTGTTTTACCTTATTATATATACAGGTATGCATGCACCTATACTAACTCAGTCCTTGTGGCCTACACTGTTTGCCATTTAGTTCACACACTTGCCACGAGAAGGGGTTGTACTGGCAGTGGCATTTCCAATTACCCTCCTAGTATACTGCAGTGCCACCTATCCACAAAGCTTGACATCTGAATATGGCTTGGGAGGCAAGCGAGAAGATGGCAAGCTGAACGTTTTTGTCGAACATATTCTATCTTTATATAACCGTTATCAGTTGAGCATATATAGAAGTATGTCCCATATTGTAATAAGTATAATTTAAGCAGGCTTCATTTAAAGCTTAAAGTCAAAACACCTCTCGCTAACTTGGTCGCTTTGGAATTGTCCAAGATGCGATTGACGTTTAAGGTGATGGGTACCATTGCAAGCCAGTTAAAAGCCCTGTCCCAAAACACACCTCAAATCAGCATAATCCTATAACTAGGTGTATCTCCAGGTTCCTGAGTGTTATCAGGTAGAGAATATCATCGCCACCTGTCATTATTCAATACATATTCTGTTTTATTTCAAAATTTACAACTTTTTTTTCGAATGACATATTCTCATTAATTACGCAGTTGATGGTTACTGTAGTTTCACAGATACCTTAGGGATGTCATTGACTATGCCCAATAAAAAGTATTTTTTTTTTATTTTTTACTGCTGAAGACTTTTACAGGCCATAACATTTGAAAATTTTAGTGAGATACCGTGTGTGTGGAGCCTATAAACCAGTCGTGGTTCAGCAAGGACAGGCCTGTTGGTCCCTTGTGTGCTAGGGACAAAAGACAGCCGTACAAAGACACACATCAGTGGTCGCGCGTCACACTCAAAACAAAGGCGAAGGTCCGGTTTGCTATAAATAGTTGATAATTTTTCTAGCTTTACGGGCCTAATTCACTTGGGGTCAAGATTTCTCACTAGAATTTTCAATGTTATGGCCTGTAAAAACCTTCAGGAGTAAAAAATCAAAAAATTACTTCTTATTGGGCATAGTCAATGATATCCCTAAAGTAACTCTGAACCTGCAGTAACCATCACCTGCGTAGGTTATGAGAATATGTCATTTGAAAGAAAAGTTGTAAATTTTGAAATAAAACAGAATATGGATTGAATAATGACAGTTGGCGATGATATTCTCTACCTGATAACACCCAGGAACCTGGAGATACGCCTAGATATAGGATTATGCTGCTTTGAGGTGTATTTTGGGACAGGGCTTTTAACTGGCTTGCAATGGTACCCATCACCTTAAGTGCAACTAGGTGTACATGTCAAAGCTAGGAAGGTTGCATCCTCATTAACAGAGGAGAGGAAGTTGATAAAAAGGGGAACAAAAAGGGGGAGAGGGGGCAAGGTGCCAGGTATTAGTTGAAATTCTCTATTATCATAGTTGCAGTGGACTGGCAGGAAGATTTCCTAGTAGTATTTTACCCAGTGACAGCTCTAGATCCTCCCATTTTCCCCAAAAAGAGACAGCTTTATTCCACCCCAACCCCCACTCCCACAATCAATCTGGGCATCTCAATTAATCACCGGTATCCCTACCTTTCATCATCCTTTCTTGAGAAAGTGTTACCCCTTAAACATCCCTATCAATTCCATGGTGTGTTATTCACGAGAACCTTTTCTACTCTTTAAGGGCTCTTGAGTTTTGGAAATCGTTCCGCGTGAGTACTAATAGAAATTGATGGGCCCGGCCTGGGTATAGAATTGAGTTGTCGTATTGGGTGCTGTCAGGGGGTTCTATGGGTATAGAGGGGACAGAATGGGAGGAATAGGAGATGTTTTGTAAAGAAGCATAGAAAAATGCGTCTAGTCTGACTCGCATCCGACACCTGTTTCCTGAATTCTACTGCTACAATCATAGAAATCATTTAGCAGAAGTTGACATCATTCTACCGTCACGATCAAGTGTTGTCCACCTTCACTGAGTCCTACTGATAAATATAATTAGTAGTAGTAGTAGTAGTAGTAGTAGTAGTAGTAGTAGTAGTAGTAGTAGTAGTAGTAGTAGTAGTAGTAGTGGTAGTAGTAGTAGTAGTAGTAGTAGTAGTAGTAGTAGTAGCAGCAGCAGCAGCAGCCGCAGTAGTAGTAGTAGTAGTAGTAGTAGTAGTAGTAGTAGTAGTAATCGCTCTACTAATTGCCATTGTGTTAGTGATAATAAAGTTGGTAACAATATAGGAACAGCACTAGAAAGAAGAAGACAATGAAAAAAGAGGTGAAAGGAAAGGGGAAGGAAGACGATTAAAAAGATGAAGTTAAAGAAGAAAAGAAGAAGGAGTAAAAGGAAGGGGGAGAAAGAGAAGAAGTACTGAAGAAGTAATAGGAGATGAAGACTTGAACAAAATTCTTCTAGGCCGTTGGGTGTATTCGGGCCAGCTATACTACACTCTCCTTCAACATTCTATCATACAATGATAAGAACAGAGAACTTAACTCTGAAATAGTTACTTCTTAAATGTTATCACAATATTGTGTGAGTCTTATCTTTAATAGAAACACTGCGTTCATTTTTCGGTTCTCTTCGACCACGCTATAGCAGTCTATGCACCTACACCTAACGGTGTCCAGAACCCTAGACATCTGGAAAAGTCTAAAAGAATACTTTGAAGTTTATTGTGGCGGGGTTCTGGGTCCAGAAAATACTTGACCCGACCCTCCCCAACGTTGCCCCCATTAATTATCCTCTGACCAAATGATTGCAAATCATCGCCCCAACAGCTGGCCCGAACGTTGCATGTTTTACGACCGTCCAAAAAAGCGGGCGAAACGAAAAGGTGTCGGTGTCTAAAGCGTGACCAGTGCGGCGAAATGAAATATATCATTTTTTGAAGAAAATATATTATCTTTATGGGGGACGGTGGGTGTGTGAATGGGGGGCCCCTTCCGCGTGAATGCAGTGTCAAGTTCTAGCCAGATGGTCCTACGCGGGGGATATAAAAACATACTATTCAGGCCCTACCCTTTGCTCTTTTTTATGCCCTTTCTTTTTTCCGCGCGTTGGCCCCTATGACCTTCGGGCGCACGTTTTTTGTCCTTTGTTCAATGAAACACGCAAGGGTCGCTATTTGGGCACGGGGTGTCACGGGGTGGAATAGGGTTAGGGCATATGCCGTGATCTTCGCCCCCGAGGTCTTGTAATTTTTCGGGGTGTTTTTCTTATAAACCAACAAGTTGACATGGTGAAAATACATGTGCGTGAACCAAAAGGCTAAAGGCTAAAGTACATGAACCAGGAGGCTAAAGGCTAAAGTACATGGCAGGATCTCTGACCTCAACGCTTTTCTGCTACGATGCTTTGCACAAAAAAACAAATAAAACACGACCGGCACGCGCCAGGACATAGACCTATTGTGACAAAAAATACATCATGGAATGATATAATTGAGACCCGAAATTTGAAAATTCAAAAGATGTATTAATGGATAAGACACAAAAATAGATCATGGGATTATTATGATTTTATGATTTGATATTTATATATATATATATATATATATATATATATATATATATATATATATATATATATATATATATATATATATATATATATATATATATATATATATATATATATATATATATATATATATATATATATATTTATATTTATATATATATATATATATATATATATATATATATATATATATATATATATATATATATATATATATATATATATATATACATATATATATATATATATAAATATATATATATATATATATATATATATATATATATATATATATATATATATATATATATATATATATATATATATATATATATATATATATATATATATATATATATATATATATATATATATATATATATATATACCCAATCGATCCTCTAATGTCAAGCTAACTATTGGGAGCACTGTTTTATGTAATATTTTATGTTAAGGTTTTGTGTCTGGTTATTTTATATCAATCAACTGCTTCTTGGATTGTAACTGGTTCTTTGCAATAAACCGGGCCTCTTGGCAAAAATGATAAATCAGCTTTTGGAAAATCATTCGACCTCATAACAAAAAAGCCATGCCAGTCTTATGTTGTAACACCACTATCATAAGGCCTTCCAGATCATCACAGAATTGTCATACTTCTCTCCTAGAATCATTATTCTTAAAAATTGCTATACCACTCTCTTAATATTATTCCAAATCATCACAAAATTGTCGGAACAGTATTATGAAAATCATTCCAGATGTTTTTAGAAATGCCATACCAATATTATGAAAACCATTTGACAGCATCGCGAAAAATGCCAACCCTGTTTTAATGAGAATAACATTTTTGGATAAATCTTATTGAGTTTGCTCGTCTATTAAATTGTCAATGATTTATTTCACCTACACCTAGTGTGACTCAAACAATTGTTAAGTTATTGATCCTTTCGAATGATAAAATTCACAATTTTGAGTGCTGTTTCAGCATATTCAGAAGCGGCTCCGTGGCGCAATGGATAGCGCGTCGGACTTCTAGTGGTATTAAAGTAGACATTCGGAGGCTGTGGGTTCGAGTCCCACCGGAGTCGTAACTTTTGGTAATTTTAACAAATAATATTGTTATTCAATAACAAACCCTTTTCAAATTAGAATGTGGTATCGGTAATGCGTTTTCGTGTTTGATCCAAGAGTCCCTTGTAGTGGCTTTTTTGACTAATAGTTCCCTCAAGTATGGAGAGACACATCCTTGCATGTATTTGAAAGCAAGAAGAAGAATCCTAAACCCTATCCTTTTCATGAAGGGCAGCCAGTGAATGTCTTTTTTAATTGGTGAAATGTAATCGTCTTTTGGAACCCCTAACCATTCGGTCGCACTGTTTTGGACGTTCTCGAGCCTGTGTAGGTAGTTGCAACGTTCAATATCGCTTAAAGTTACTGGTTGCCAGCCAATGCATATTACATATAAGGATATTATGCAAGTTGATTCATTTTTTTCCACATCATGTTTCATAGCATGGTCATGGGTTTAGTTAGCAAGGACATCTTGTCCAAGCCAGACAGTTTAATGTTGGTGCACTCAAGGATGCCTTGCTGCTGGTGACTAATTTGGCCAATACAAAATTATGCAAAAGCCCTGGAAAATTACTGAAACCCTGGCACATGGGTACTCATCTGAGAGTACTCAATGAGGGCTATCCAATGAATACCAACACGACAGGATTTAGATGGTTTTCAAAGATGTTTGTGTTCTTGTGAATTGGGCGAAAGTAGCCTCAGCATTGGAAGGGTTAAGAAAGAAAGTAAGCCTGGAGAAAGAATGAGAGTGTAATCAATATGGCAGAAACCCAGACACCAGTAGGCCAGTACACCTCTCCTTTAAGCTGATACTCTTAAAGGACCCTGCTCCCATGCGAAAACACACACACACACACACACACACACACACACACACACAAAGGGACACTCTTGCCCAGTGAAGCATTTGAGAGGTTCTATTCAGTGCCACGACCATTAAATTGCAATAGGTTTTGCACAGCCTGGAATGGAACTTTTTCACGAAATCTGAAATTGATTCATTGCTGTCCACTGGTAAACATTAATTGAATCTGGTAAAAGGGAATTATCCATATACCTTAATTAGAGAGAATAAAATCACTTCCCTGTAAAAGAGCATGTATCAAAAGATTTCTCATTTTATACCAACAATACAATTGATAAGCCAGACTAGCCGTCTACTTCTAAGGGAAATCGGATCTTTGATGAGTCGCCTAGTAACACAGTTCAGAAATTATTATCATACTTCAGGATATATTTCGAGTTAGATGGAAGGCTTATTCTGTAGATACAGGCAATTTCAGATTTAATAAAGATAAGGTTCAAATGTATTTTATAGGAATACAGTGAGGGCAACACTTCTCATTGAAATAACGCGGATTTGAGTACTATTCATCTTTATTTGACGATTGAAAATGTCTATGTCAGAATGATTTAAAAATCACTTGGTATATCTATGGTTTTACATACATTCATACATACATGCATACTTACACATATACATACATACAAACGTACATACATACATACATACAAACACACATAGCTACTTACATACATACATACACACACACATACATACATACATATATATATACATACATACATACATACATACATACATACATACATACATACATATGTATATACAGGCCTGATTCGAAGGTTGCTCCTGACAAGATATGAGCGGCCTTGTGGCGCAATGGATAACGCGTCTGCCTACGGAGCAGAAGATTCCAGGTTCGAGTCCTGGCAAGGTCGTTAGCATTTACTTTTTTTCTCCACACACACCATGTTGACTTCATGAAACAATGAGTCAAGCAATAATCCTACTGACATTTTCATATAGCGAGTTAAGACATATCACTTTTGAAAAACACACTTTAGTTATTGCTTAGTGGCAATTACCATATATGGCGCTCCTTCGAGGGCTGCACCACACACATTTCAAAAAGTGTATAACAAATAGTTGTAGGAAATGTATCATTCTGCTAGGTATAAGGAATGGATGCTTATTGATTTGCAAACATGTCAAGTAAAAGAGTTGTTTGTCAATTTAATACTGTTGCACGGCATTGTCATCCGTATAGCTGTGTGCTATTAATAAATGTTATTATCCATTTTCTATGTGTTGTGTTCTTCTTGCAAAATGTCAAATGGGAAACACTCTTTAAGTTGCCTGGGCCTGCGTAGAGGGCAGGTGTCCAGAGAGGGGTCAGATTCCCATGTAATTTATGGCCTGATAGAGAGTTGTCAGATGGAAGGAAGGAGATTAAACATCGTGATTACAGGTAGAAAGTTACAATGTGTTGAATTAACAGGTGATGGGCCCACCAGCAATGTGTCAAAGCCGACGCTTAAGAGGTTTCGTGGGATGCCTAAGGTCTACCATTTTTTACCTGTAGACAGTGAGTATGTGTGAAGCCTGATGGAGATGTGTGCTTTTGTGAGTCAATAAATCGCTTCGATAGACGCCTACTGCATTTGTTTCGTCACTAAGCACGTTTTGTAGTTTGCACACTCTGTGGTATATTCGTCACAGGACACGTATGTACGTACGTTCATATGTACATACATACAGACAGACAGACGGTCATTTACATACATGTACATACATACATACATACATACATAAAAAAATACACACACATACATACATACATACATACATACATACATACATACATACATACATACATACATACATACATACAGAAATACATACAGAAATAATACATACAGAAATATAAAAGTACATGTATCCACTGACATCCCAAAATTCTAACTAGACCATGAATTCTAAGCAATAGTTTACTCTAATAGATTGTCTTTTTTTGAGAACCTGATATATAGTAAAGAAAACAGTACACATGGTATTACATTTGTATGTATGTAGGGTTCCAGAAGTTATTACATGTAATAATACTCGAGTAAATATTCAGGTTTGATTAGGAATATATAATAGACAAATAATGCTTGAGGGATATCCAAGCTAGTAACTGATCAAATTTACATTGAAAATGGAACCCTCTACTTACTCGGACACCCATATAGACAATCGGGGTGGTTTTAAGCATATACCTCAGCAATGTGTTAAAGCATGTAATAACATTTATTGCTTTGTGGGCAATAGCGGATATTGAGAAAAGGCCGGAAATGACTTTAAGTAGATGAATTTCTCCTGGACACCTTTAAGCGAAGAATATGACCCAAGGATAGACTTGAAACTCAACCGTACATGAATTCTTAGCAGGTGGCGGACGCATGGAACACAAACGTGCCGGCAAAGTAGCAAAACTTCCCAGGCGAAACTACTTGAAATCCAACCTAGCGAACTATGGTCATTCGAATGGCAAGAGCAATTCTTGTCCAACCAGTTAGAATCGAGAGGGAAATCAAAGAAATGTCTCTCTTCGCGTGTTGTATATGTCAATACTACAGTTGCGAATCCAACCGTAGGTTATTATTCACTTTATTTCCCTATAGCGCACGAGAGTGAGGGACCTCAGATGGAATAATGGGTGTATATTTTATCTTGTAACACATCTGTAGCGTCATGGTGAGAGGGCAGAGATTGGATTTTAACGTCTGATGAGGCAATAAACAAACAGATGGAATGGTATTTCATGTTGCATTGCACTGATTTAGCAAGCTTCATGGTGTATCGTTAGGGATGCCTCCATGGCTGAGCCGTCTACCGCATGGCGTTCACATCCTCCACTGTCACTCATCACGGCCTGAAGTATTACTGTGAGCCCTATGTATGGTACATGGTACTGAATTAGTAGTTTTTGGATGGTTCTGCTTCTATAATCAATCCTTGTACTCACCACTGGTTTGTAAAAAATAAATCCACACAACTACAATCCAATTCAATATAATACTAAATGTCTTGTATTAGACTATTGATACAGGACTATAAATATAGGTATATAAATATATAAACATTAATACCTCAGACAAATTATTTCCAAATAATGCTAAACCTTCAACAGATTGAAAATACTGCAGCACTGACTAGTCAAAAATAAGTCCACTAAAACAAAAATCAAGAATTGTCATGTAGTATATTATTGCTATACAAATTATTTCCAAAGTGTTCCAAACATGTAAAAGGTTCAAACTACTACACATTCTTCATAGATAATAGTATTCCAGAAATGCCCTTTAAATCATGTACCTTAATGTTTCTAAATACGTTCATACAAAGAACAACGTCAAAAATTTAGAATGTTTTGATTAATAATAATAATAATAATAATAATAATATAATAATAATAATAATAATAATACGTTTATTCGCTGTAAAATTGCATTTACTAGTTTATGGCTTTGCCGCGAAACTGCTAAACTATTCAAAATATTTACAGTCGAAATACTCTTCAGCTATACCATGTATTGGATACATGAAAATCCCATGGAAAAGTTGACAGGTTGAGGTGTGGTCGAATCTATAGTGTCCTGTGCACGTACATCCTAGGAATTCAATGAGGGTGGGGTTCGGAATGCGTTTTGGCATATGATAATGTTAACTGGGTTTGTGGACAATAATCATAATTAGAACGTAAATAAGAGGAAGCTCACGACGGGTCGTCGGAACCTTTGGGCTCACGTATGCCATTATGATCTGTCCACCAACCTGGCAGCTTGCCTGGAACACGTGGCATTCGCGTGAAAGCAGGAATGCAATACACATGGAGAAATATGCGAAAACGATTTACATTTCATTGCACTTGAAATCCAACTCCAAAGAATTCAGTCTCTGGCCAATATGGTAAAGCGCTTTGTGAAATGTGAAATGCATATATATATATATATATATATATATATATATATATATATATATATATATATATATACATATATATATATATATATATATATATATATATATATATATATATATATATATATATATATATGTATATATATATATATATATATATATATATATATATATATATATGTATGTATATATATATATATATATATATATATATATATATATATATATATATATATATATATATATATATATATATATATATATATATATATATATACATATATATTGGGGAACATATGTAAAACCAAAAAATAATAAATCCATTGAAGAGTTCTCGACAGGATGTGACATCTCAAAATTGTGCACTAGTCTCAAAGCACACATAGAGAGAGAGAGAGAGAGAGAGAGAGAGAGAGAGAGAGAGAGAGAGAGAGAGAGAGAGAGAGAGAGAGAGAGAGAGAGATCTCAAGTAGAGATAAAAACATCAACAAAGAATTTCTTTATATAAGATTGGAGTCAAACCTGACACAAGGTTGGACAATTATCATGTTACTCAGAGGCTTTGTAGGTGTTTTCAATTCTATATAATGGAATGGCTTGAGTGATGACTTTTGCCTTGCTGTGTCAATGCCGGAAAATAACTTTCTTATGAATACATGCTCATGTACTTCAGGCTCCTACTAGTAGTTGAAAAAGTTGTATATCATACAAAAGTATCATGGGACAGTTGAGCATTAACTGAGAACGTGCTAGAGCTTTTAGGACATATATAGGGTAGGAGCTGTGTGCAGTAAAAATGTTGACATTCATTTTAAAATCTGACTCACCAAGTAATACTAATATATAAATTTTGACTTTAGCATTCATCACTTGAATTACTTCAATGCCTTCAAACTTGTGTATAAATTCCACACAACCTGACGAAATATCATCAAGTATTAAAGGTCCGTGCTTTTGGTCATATCTTGCCATAACACAGAAACTGAAAGAGAAATCTTATTGTTTCGATTTTCTTATTTTGAGCTAAAATTGAAATCTTAACTATGTTCATGAATCCTTGGAGTGCTTCCTAACTACTATTGGTGACAAGTTGTATTTTGATATACACTAATTTGTTGATTGATATTCAGCATCCCCATGCATAACTCATGATTATCTATCATTTATATCATTATACTGAAACATTTTGAAATCTTTGATATTAGTAAATATGGAGATATGAGTGTAGATAAATCAAGGATAAGGATTAAAAATGAATTTGCCAATCATTTTTACAAGCAGTATTTGCAAGCAATATCATTATCTGCTAACTGTGTAGAATATCAAGGTATAACTATAAATATATTACATTTGTCAAAACAGAGGATATGTCTCTTAACAAATTGTCTATTGTTATCATGTTATGTACATTGTCTAACTGACACTTATTTAAAATGTAAACTTCTTTATAAATATTGTTTGTCATATTTTAGAGTGGGACAGTAATGATTCCATCTGATGATTTATTGAGAACAGATATGGATTTTATATTCCTGGCCTTTTATCGATACATTGTAATTGTCTATTATAACCCCTTTTGTTACATAGGTAACAAAATAAGTATTTTTATTTTTCAAAAAGCTTATGTGTTTGTTTTGTCTACATTGCAAAATACCATTATCTAGCAGTACTTTCATGGCAAGTACGTACTAGCCTTAAACCCACTTTAAGCCTATTAAAGACACTCCCCTTCAGACTCGACAGGTGCTAAAGAACATACCGTTAAATGCAGACTCACATCATCATGTTAAAGCCCATCTTTGACACTTAATGGCGATCACCTAACCGTAAAAGTTGTTTTTGTGTGATGTTTTTTGTGAACAGTATGGTGGGAGTGTGGGAACGTGTGTTGAAGCGATAACTTGTGAGTAAGAGCTCTTTGCTTCGTTTAACTTATGGCGTGACTCAACCTGTGCGGTTATCACTTGAAGCCATTCAAGCACAATGCTTAAGGTGTGTGTTAAGTTATAAAAAAAAACAGTTTAAGCAGATTGTTTTCATTTCCATGCTGGTTATATATGTTATTAGTTTATATTTTGTTTGCTGATTGCAAACATTTTGGTGCATACCATATTTCAACATTTCGCTTCATTATTACTCATTACAGGGATTAAAGAGAAGGATCGGCATCTTCACACACATACGTGTGTGTGTGTGTGTACATATATATATATATATAAATATATATATATATATATATATATATATATATATATATATATATATATATATATATATATATATATTTATATATATATATATATATATATATATATATATATATATATATATATATATATATATATATATATATATATATATATATAGTTTGATAGATGTTTATACTGTGGTGTTATCTGACAAATCAATTTTGATATAACTGATATTCTATGAGATAGATGTTGAAAAACATGTGACTGGCCCTTTTCTAATCTAAATTCTTGAGAAGATATCAAAAGAAATGTATATTAGATGCTTAAAATATATACCTAAAAATGATAGGTAGTGAATGATGATGGCTTTCGAGTTAAGTATCCATACCTTTCGACATCTTGTTCATATTGTTAGCCCTAAACGTTGTTTATTGTAACAAACAATACATGTCAAGGTAGACAACGCGTGTTCAGCTTACTTTTGCACCCGTTCATTTGTTTTCTAAATAAAACAGTTTACTACTCTGTCCACGCGATATTCACATTTACCCCCTCCCTGATGTGGTTTTCAAGTCTCTATAAAGCATTTGTAGTCCAACAATATTTACCCTGTACCCCCTCCGGTCTGCGGTATATGAGCAAGAGATATTTTCCCAACATTTTAAACTCTAACACATTATGTTTCGTGCCTCACGCGATTGAAGTAGGCGAATATGCTACCAAGCCAGGCATGATTAAGGCAGCAATGTGCTTGGCTTTGTCATGGCGTTACAAAAAAATTGCTTCACTAAGCGTTAATTGTGTAGTACAGGTTGACGCTTTTCATCTTCCAGAGATTGTTGTATCAAACCTATATTAAACCATTTATCTTCTTTCAGTAATAAGGGACTCTATTTCATTTTATTTAGTAACACTTGTTCTGAAGTCAATAATGTTCCCTCAGGTACATTGGAAATTATACACCTAAGCCTACCACTTTAGAGTTCCTTTTATCTTTTGCCTATGCATTGGGTACTATTGCTTTCATGCAAATTCCATTTCTAACCAGTTTGGTAATACTAAAGGTAATGAAATATAACCACATATTTCTTCAGAAACCTTTTTCTCTATATCAACCTTGTCAGGACAAAAAAAAATCTCTCCAAACAAATACTTCTGAATGTATCGAAACTCGTCCATTTTAGGAATCCTGTTACAATTTCTAAAGTTCATCATGCATTAGTCCGCTATATATAGGATTATGGTTATAATATACACATCACAAAACGTTACTCATTGATTCCAATAAAGGTGACCTGGTTGACAAACAGGATGTAAAGTATAAGATTCTTATATGACAAAAGACATGTACATTGCACCAAATCAGATGCATGGATTTATTTTACTACACAACTTAGCCACTACGAAACATACAAGTGAGGGTGGCCAAAGTAGTCTAGAACACCCATAACGATAAGATGGGTGGCTGTTAGACGAGTTTCTTGCAATGTGCTATTGCATATAATTGTGTCAAATGGTTTCATAGGCAATGATCACATATCAAAACTAGAGAGTATAACAACAATAGATAGAAACACTCGAAATATACAATTCCGCTAAGATCATATGACCCACAGTTGAACCTAACATCAAGCCACACACACGTGCAGGAATATATGAAGAAAAAGGTACAAGGTGCAGTCACTTTGAAGATCGTATTTCCAATTTGGAAGTACTTGAAATCCAATACTGTGAAAGGTGTGCAACGAAGAAGAACAAGAATTTCTCATTAAATTCAATGTATTTGCTTGAGATGGTTCGTATCTGTGAGCATTAGACGGGTTCTTGGTTCATCCCATTAGGAGGTATCCATATTGTGGAAGGAAACCCAGACACGTCTTCCACAAGGGTAACTTGTTTGTCCTCCTCAGACTATAGCTAAGACAGCGTTGATATGCATCAAGGTGTGGCCTTACAGGAACAACATATCACCAAAAGTTAAGACTTTAACCACACGATCGAACTCCATGTTTTGAGGATTTGTAGGAGATGTTATCCAAAAACTATCTAAAAGTGCTATAAAAGTGCTCCGTATTTTTCCTGATTATGGTTTTGGTGCTATAAACTACTACTCAACACAAACATTTTGATAGATTAAGAGAGCAAGTTTTAAATGCATCTTTGAAGTATGTTAATATTTCCCCCAACATTTCTATACCGTTGCAAACAAACAAAGGTATATTTCATAGGCATGTATCCAAGTATTAGTCTTTTCTAACCTAACAGATGTGCTATACCACACCAATTACAAAATCTTTGTGTAATAGTCACATATCTATATACTATACAAAAGTGTTATCTATGCATTTGATTTGGTATATTTTAGTAAATTAGTTTTTGTTGTTATAAACCTCCTGGAAGTGTTTTGCATTTTTTGAAAATAAATTTCCTGGATGTTAGTGAAGATTTCAAGCTGCCTCTAAAGGATACGATGCATTCAAAATTGTTGACAAATTGCTTTGTTAGCATAGACATCCTTCTATATCCTAGCAAAGTGAGTTTAAGATTGAAATCCAATTTTAGTTTTTCCTGGGAAAAGACTGGCTAGGAGGTAAAAGTTATATAACTCATGCAATTTTGCTTGTTCTAATTGTTCGTTTTATTGTACCATAAGGGATAGCCCACGATATCCAATCTTCTGCCATAACAAAGGGATGCCTCAACGCATATCTAGCCAGAAAGTACAGAAAGTGGTTTATTTTGTGTCTATTCTTGCAACATCAGAACCTAGAGTTTTGGCATTGGCAGAATTCAAGCTCCTTGTAGGGTAGTATCCTTTTCCAAATGTCTTCCAGCTTGATAGTATACAGTTTATAGATGATCTGACCTTAACTACATAATAAAAAGATGTTTTGGCAAGTTACGGTGTAGGTGACGCCTTTAGATAAATATAGGGAGTGTGAAAATACAAAGATGTGTAATATTTAAGAACTCCTAAAGATCCATAAAGCATTTCGATGTCTTTTAACTTTGTGTTGCAGTAATGTCTTAAAATAAGAAAGCTAAAACTGACCTTAGAATGATGAATAAAAAGTACTTTATTTGTATTGATTTAGGTTTTGACATGGTTCAGAACAAAAAGGATTAGGGTAACAAAAAGGATTATCCCCCTTTACATGGCTTTCATGAATGGCATGAACTATTTTTGTTTATCACAAGTTCCTTATATTTTTTGCAGTTCAAATTGCACGATGCTAGGCTATATATGTGTGATGTTCTTGAATGTTGCTTTGAGCAATGAACCATCTAAAAGATCAGCATAGTCTGAAAGTGCATTGCTTACCCTATGAGTAATTTGTATGTAGGTTGCTTACTTGAAATAAAGATGCACTCTATTCATATGTCACAAACCAACTATCAAACCTATTTACACTAATGACTGAATGATTGCTTGCTGCATATAATATTTCTGTATTATTTTTGCTTCTTGAACACAGCATATGAAGAAAAATAATTCGAATGTAAGGTAAAAGCACAGTTGTAAGGCATTCACTATATTAAACCAAAGTGTATTGATTTGTACTTTACACAGTTTACAGACACACTTAGTTTTAAAGTGCACTACAGAATATCATTTGGAAAACATCTTTCCCATACTGCACCTTGTGTGTGTATTTGAATTGCTGTAAGGGTGACAGGTTAGGGCACGAGTTCTTATCTAGAAACACAATTGAGCAACGAAGTTCATGGGAATATCCTCTGATGCGTTATACACACGCCAGCACTGAAGATTCTGCGTGCAATATTTCCGAGTTAATGGTTTCTATTCAGGTATGAAATCGAGCTCAAAAGCATCCCTGGATCCAGGTGAGATAGTGATCAACATAATTGTTCACTTAGTATGAAGAATAATGCACTGCAGTACTAACATTCAAAATCAAGGATATGTACTGAATTATCTTTCCAGAAAATCTTTGTAATCCTATCAGTAGACATGTTGAAAGTCTAGAGGTGCATGATTGTCTACATGCTGTATTATTTTTAAGCACTGCAAAGTAAGATCATGTAAGTGCAAACCAAGGTGAAATAACAATGGGAATATCTTTGGACGTTGACTATTGATTGCAAACCACTTAGGTACAGGATGCTTTCTTTTTAGGTGGAATTCCAGAGCACTTCTTCACTAATAAATGCCAACTATTACTACTACTACTACTACTACTACTACTACTACTACTACTACTACTACTACTTATACTACTACTACTACTACTACTACTACTACTACTACTACTACTACTACTAGTATTACTACTACTACTACTACTACTACTACTACTACTACTGTTACTGCTGCTGCTGCTGCTGCTGCTACTACTACTACTACTACTACTACTACTACTTCTACTACTACTACTACTACTACTACTACTACTACTACTACTACTACTACTACTTCTACTACTACTACTACTACTTTTACCGCTGTTGCTGCTACTGCTGCTGCTACTACTACTACTACTACTACTACTACTACTACTACTTTTACTGCTGTTGCTGCTACTGCTGCTGCTACTACTACTACTACTACTACTACTACTACTACTACTACTACTACTACTACTACTTTGTCCCAAGGTATCAGCTCTGCCATGTTTTGGATAATCCCAAGTACGTTATGCTTTCCATAGTTGTGTTTATTTTTAAACGATAAGTATTATGACTGTATATCAAAAGCTATTTTTCCTAAATGAAAATCCTGCCCTTAAAACATATATAACACACGATGTCGATGATTACTGCAAAGTAAGATCATGTAAGTGCAAACCAAGGTGAAATAACAATGGGAATATCTTTGGACGTTGACTATTGATTGCAAACCACTTAGGTACAGGATGCTTTCTTTTTAGGTGGAATTCCAGAGCACTTCTTCACTAATAAATGCCAACTATTACTACTACTACTACTACTACTACTACTACTACTACTACTACTACTACTTATACTACTACTACTACTACTACTACTACTACTACTACTACTACTACTACTACTATTACTACTACTACTACTACTACTACTACTACTGTTACTGCTGCTGCTGCTGCTGCTGCTACTACTACTACTACTACTACTACTACTACTTCTACTACTACTACTACTACTACTACTACTACTACTACTACTACTACTACTACTACTTCTACTACTACTACTACTACTACTTTTACCGCTGTTGCTGCTACTGCTGCTGCTACTACTACTACTACTACTACTACTACTACTACTTTTACTGCTGTTGCTGCTACTGCTGCTGCTACTACTACTACTACTACTACTACTACTACTACTACTACTACTACTACTTTGTCCCAAGTTATCAGCTCTGCCATGTTTTGGATAATCCCAAGTACGTTATGCTATCCATAGTTGTGTTTATTTTTAAACGATAAGTATTATGACTGTATATCAAAAGCTATTTTTCCTAAATGAAAATCCTGCCCTTAAAACATATATAACACACGATGTCGTCGTTATTAGAACATTTCAAACTAGGCAATTTGATTGAATATGGCAATTGCTAATTGCTCTTAGGCTGTGATTGCTGCTACAGTGTCCTATGAGTATCAAGAATGTTAACATCTCAATTTCTCAATAGTAATGAAATGAATTTAATGTAAACATTTGTTGTTGACAGATGACGGTTCCGGAAAAGTTAGTTCGATATTTGAGCTACATGTAGGTCATTTCATTCTTGAATCAAAAGAGAAATATGCATAGGTAGAACTGTACAGTTTGTATTTTAATCAATATATGCCTGTAGATGCCAACTGTCCCTATGGTTCTTTAGGAATACCTTTTGAATGAAAAACATTACATATCTTAGAACATTTTGACGGAGAAATGAACACCTCTCCTACAAAGGTTTTGTGTTTAGTAATTACACTTTATCAATTTATCTGAAGTAGTATCATCTTTATTTTACCTATACCAATGTTTGTTTATATAATAGAACACAATAATAATAATAATATTTGATATTTGATATAGCGCCCTTTCCACCTATAATGTTCAAAAGCACTTTAGAGTCATTGGACAGTTGTCATGGTCCATATAGTCAATTAAACTCCTTTCGAAATAGCAATGTTTTCAGCTGTTTCTTGAAGTTTTGCACACTATCAGCAGCCTTGATGTTGTCAGGGAGCTCATTCCAAAGTCGTGGTGCATAGGCACAGAATGCTCTGTCACCAAACCTTTTCAGATTAGTGAGTGGTATCTGTAATAAGTTCAATAGGGTGAAGCATACGCTAAAAAGATAATTGGGCACCTGGCCCAGGTAAACCAGGTCCAGAAAAAGAGTAGACTGGTAGTTTCAGTAAATTGCATATGCAACAAATAGATCTGGAAAACAAAATGTGCTATATACATTTTGTGACGAAGTGGTTTGGTAAAATGCAATGGAATTGCAGTTCCTAAAGGCAATGAATTCGTATCAACCTTCCAGATACCCCAATTGAACAAGTTTATTTTTTAAAATAGTATCAAAGATCCAGATGTTCCATTCCAATTGCATACCTTCAAGTCTTCAGGTATATCTTCCTTTCACCTATACTCATATTTGCTTATTCAACAGGAAATATGGTCTAGCAATAGCAAAAAGTTACGACTCCGGTGGGACTCGAACCCACAGCCTCCGAATAACTACTTCTCAACCACTAGAAGTCCGACGCGCTATCCATTGCGCCACGGAGCCGCTTATACAATATAGCAGTCCACGTTTAAAATTCCCCATCCATCCAATACGTTTTGTTAATTGAAGAGATCGATAATTCAGCACCTGGCCCACGTTAACCAGGTACAGAAAAACAGTAGACTGGTATTTTCATTGAATTGCAAATACAAAAACTTTGTTTACCGAAATGTGACATAAAACTAGTATATACATTTTGTAACAAAGTGGTCTCGTAAAATGCAAAGGAATTGCAGTTCCGAAAGGCAATGTATTCGTATCAAAGTACCATATACCCCCATATGCATTGAACATTTTTTTCAAGGGAATACTAGTTTTAACCAGTATATCAAATTTATCAGTTTATTTGAAGAAGTACCATATATCCAGATCTTACATTTGAAGTGCAAACCTTTAAGTTTTCAAGCACGTCTTCCTTTTATGTATTCCCATATTTGCTTGTTCCATAGAAAAATATGGTGATAGCCACAGCAAAAAGCTACGACTCCGGTGGGACTCGAACCCACAGCCTCCGAATAACCACTTCGTAACCACTAGAAGTCCGACGCGCTATCCATTGCGCCACGGAGCCGCCTATACTTTGATGAATTCCATCAAAAACAGCAATTTTCTAGTATTTTCTTCTCTTTATCCAAGCCGATTTGAATAATCAATAGTAAAACATCTGGGATTTACACCACTGCATCGATATGAATATCTTATCTAAATAATTCATTTTATAAAAGTCATTCAACAAATATAATTTTGCTATTGTGCATGCATGTACGTGACACATTGGTAGGACTGCTATGTAGGTATCGACAGAACTGTGATGAGTGTGACTTGATCAATACAAGCATTGTGCCTTTGCCCTGGGTGCAAGAGATGGCAAGGCAAACGTGTAGAAAGAAAATATGAAAGAAGGACAAAATAAAGGGAGCCATTTGGAGTTAAATGACAATTCCACCATGGATAAAACAGAGGCCAAAATAGTTTATTTTGGTATTCTCTACTTAAACCCAAGTTCCCACCAGTGCCAACCCTTATACAAGAAGTATATTGCTCTTTAAAGACCTCCTAACAGACACCAACTAGAGGCAATGGGGGTGGCCATTTTGGCCTGTTAGTAGCCTCTAACTGGGCTGTTGGTGCAACTAAGTCATTAGCAGCTACCTTAATTCTAATGACTTAGTTGCACCAACAGCCCTGTTAGAGGCTATTAACAGGCTAAAATGGCCGCCCCCAGTGCCTCCAGTTTGTATCTGTCAGGAGGTGTTCAAACAGCATTATACTTCTTGTATGAAGGTTGGCACTGGTGTTTTAGTAGAGAATACCATAAGAAACTATTTGGGCCTCTGTTCTTTCCATGGTGGAATTGTCCTTTAATAAAGAAAGTCCTCTCATTCATAGTAAAAACTGATGAGATACTCCGCATATATATAAAAAAGTATATGAACGAGATTATAGTTACATATAGAGTTTGACAATACAGGGTAGCAATAGGAGTTTGATTAATGTACTTTTCCCTATATTGATACAGTAAGATAAGCTAGATGATGAAGCAGTTTGAGTTTGATAATACTGTGTGCCAATTGGAGTTTGCCAAATATTTGACATCCAAACGTAAAGCATTAGGTCAAATGGCAGTAATTGGCTAAAAATAGAATGCCACTTATTCAGCAAATAGACAATCAGACGCGTAAATGAAAATAGATATTGATTAAATTGACAAAAACGGAAGATGGTTTGGGATAGAAACTATAAATTGTTACAACTGAAATTCTTGCCAAACTTCCTGCCAAATCACAAATCACAAATGCTAAGATGGTAATACATGTATGTTCATGCTTTTTGAATGATCCTACATACATAGGTCTATCATGTTAATCCATCTATACGTTTCTATCCTGCATGGGCATGTCAAGATAAGTCGTGATATAAAACATTTACAATCAATGAATATGTATTAGAATAGCTGTGTAGGCACGATTTTGTTCCTCAGAGTTTCAACGGGGCTGCTCTGATGGCCAAGTGGTCTACGGCGTTGTAAAAGACTGGTCGTTGTCGGTCACCACTGAGGGTCTGCCCTGATGGATGAGTTGTCTAAGGCATTGCCACTGACTACTAGCTGTCGTTCACCTAGGCGTTGCAACAGACTGTCTGCTGCCTGTCACCACTGAGGGGCTGCCCTGATGGCCGAGTGGTCTACGGCTTTGCAACAGACTGCTCGTCGCCTGTCACCAATGAGGGGCTGCCCTGATGGCCGAGTGGTCTACGGCTTTGCAACAGACTGCTCGTTGCCTGTCACCAATGAGGGGCTGCCCTGATGGCCGAGTGTATATGCAATATGAAGTATGTAATATGACTTGAACAGATCATTTATAAAGAATTATAAGCCCATAAACAACCCACACCAGGCATTTGATAGCGTAACCCTTAGATATCTCTTGGCACGAATGCAAATAAGGATATATATATATATATATATATATATATATATATATATATATATAAGTAGAAAACATGTTCCCACACCACATAAACCGACTGTGATAGAGAAAACAACCATAATAATAAAAACCTTTACTTGACGTTCGCTATGAAAGAGTTGCGATCCATGGAGGGTTAAAAATGAGAAAGCAAATTAAAAGGAACGACTCCGGTGGGACTCGAACCCACAGCCTCCGAATAACCACTTTCCAACCACTAGAAGTCCGACGCGCTATCCATTGCGCCACGGAGCCGCTTATACCACTCACAATTTCTATCAAAAACAACAATATTCTGGTATTTTCTTCTTTTTATCCAAGCTGCTTTGAATAATCAATACTAAAACATCTGGCATTTTCACCACAACATTGATATGAATATCTTCTCTAAATAATTCAGGTTTATCAACAAATATAATTTCGCAGTTGTGAATGCATGTACGTGACACATTACATTAGTAGGCATGATATGTAGGCTTCTAAAGAACCCTGATGTATGACATTATCAATACAAGCATTATGTCTCCGCCCCAAGTGTAGGGGATGGCAAGGCAAACGTGTAGAAAGAAAGAAGTGGGTGAGTGAAAGATGGTTTAGAGGCACATCGGCACACACAGACCTATTCCTTTTTCTTGATGTATGTTCAGATTAGGAATAGAACCATGAGCAGAACTGTGCATTGAGACTGCTCGTTGTCTGTCACCACTGAGGGTCTACCCTGATGGACCAGTGGTCTAAGGCATTGCAACAGACTGTTCGCTATCTCTCACCACTGGGGGACTGCCCTGATGGCCCAGTGGTCTAAGGCATTGTCACTGACAGCTAGCTGCCTCTCACCACTGAGGGCCTGCCCTGATGGCCGAGTGGCCTACAGCGTTGCAACAGACTACTCGTTGTCTTCCACCACTGAGGGGCTACCCTGATGGCCCAGTGGTCTAAGGCATTGTCACTGACAGCTAGCTGCCTCTCACCACTGAGGGCCTGCCCTGATGGCCGAGTGGCCTACAGCGTTGCAACAGACTACTCGTTGTCTTCCACCACTGAGGGGCTACCCTGATGGCCCAGTGGTCTAAGGCATTGTCACTGACAGCTAGCTGCCTCTCACCACTGAGGGCCTGCCCTGATGGCCGAGTGGTCTACAGCGTTGCAACAGACTGCTAACTGCCTCTCACCACTGAGGGGCTACCCTGATGGCCGAGTGGTCTACGGCGTTGCAACAGAGTGCTCGTTGTCTGTCACCACCGAGGGGCTGCCTTGATGGCCGAGTGGTCTACGGCGTTGCAACAGACTGCTCGTTGTCTGTCACCACCGAGGGCTGCCCTGATGGCCGAGTGGTCTACGGCGTTGCAACAGACAGCTCGTTGTCTGTCACCACCGAGGGCTGCCCTGATGGCCGAGTGGTCTACGGCGTTGCAACAGACTGCTTGTTGGCTGTCACCACAGAGGACTGCCCTGATGGCCGTGTGGTCTACGGCGTTGCAACAGACTGCTCGTTGTCTGTCACCACTACCTGGGATCGACGTTAACTAGGCTTATCTTTTTTTGAATGCAATACAAGCTATTCGCAACATCTCATAAAAACTAGAAATTATCCGGCTTCTCTAATAGCAAGATGGGTGAAAAGACACATTGAGAGACTTTGAAGTGGAATTATTACTTCTGTCATGACTTATCGAATAGCTTGAACATGCATAAGCGTGGCAAAAAAGTACGACTCTGGTGGGACTCGAAATCACAGCCTCCGAATAACTATTTCTCGACCACTAGAAGTCCGACGCGCTATCCATTGCGCCACGGAGCCGCTTATAATTGTGCACTCATTGTGCTGAAGCCGCCTAATCCAATTAATATATGTTGTCTGAAGAATCAATCGATAATTCAACATCTGGGAGTGGTAAAACAGGTCGTAATGAATATAATTATAGGTTGGCATTTTTTATACATGAAAAATTGGCTGATAGTTGTAGTACTTTTTTTTAAAATCTTGGTACCCTTTTTTACGCAATTCGCAGGAAATTCAATGTATCATAACAAAACAAAAATTCAGTCAGAGTCAGAATTATCTGTTGACACTTCACATGTAAAAACTAACTCTTTACCAGAATGAAGTGTGTTTAATGGTTTAGTCATTTTTACAACATTTACACATAATATATGAATATATGAGATGCTGATTACGATGGAATTGTATTGTATTGTTCTGTATCAGTATTGACTGCATGCCCAATGCAAAATTATACATATACATAATTTTGGGTAGAAAATCAACATAAAGTGAACAAAACGTTACAAACAAAATAGGAGAGTATAAATCATGGTAGGTAACATACAAGGGAAGTGTGCAATATACTAGTACATTAAGGAATGTTATAATGTGGATTACATGTCCAAATATTAACCTTTTTTAGCTAAAATGTTTAACCCTTGTACAGCAATTGTTGTATGTGAGTGAGTTTGATAGTCTCAAAGGTGAACTCTACCGTTAACCATTATGTTGTTGGTTGCTAATTTGGCCAATACAAAATTATGCAAAAACCCTGAATATTGATTGAAACCCTGGCACATGGGTACCCATCTGAGATAACTCAGCAATGGCTATCCAGAGAATACCAACATGACTGGGTTTAGATGGTTATCAACAATTTTTTCTCACTTGTGCTTTGGACGAAAGAAACCTCTGCATTAATCGGAAGGGCTATCGACAGAAGGAGAAGCGGTACAGGTTACCTATTCGTGCTTTTCCTGTACATTCTATCGTTATGGACAAGTGTGATTCGCCATATTTGCGTCATTTCCCCAATAACAAAACTACCTCCGTGCATTAGGAATATTGGACCACCTGCTAGATGTGCAAACCTGGTTGTAATTCCATCTGGGAGTACAAGAAGTGCCCCATACATTGCTTTTCTGTCTTATGCGTATGTGGGACATTGCATAACTATGTGCTTTACGTTTTCCCTCCCACCCAAAATCACACCGAGGATTCTTTAATAGCAATATTGGTAAAAGGACACATATAAGTACTTTAAGAATAATGCTTAGAAAAGAAATTATTCCTTCTGTGGTGACTTATTGAATAGTAGGAAAATGCAATTATACTATTATAAAAAGGAACGACTCCGGTGGGACTCGAACCCACAGCCTCCGAATAACCACTTCATCACAACTAGAAGTCCGACGCGCTATCCATTGCGCCACGGAGCCGCTTGTATTTGGCCAAAATTATGTCCAAAACTCACTTTTTATTTTTTATTTGTTGAAAACATCGATAATTCACCACCTGGTACAGGTACACCAGATACACATAAATCGGTTGATGAATATTTTCATGAATATGCAAATGCAATATATCTAAGCTTCCTGACTTTCATTGTAGTGGTATGGAATTTTCGTGTCAAAGTACTCGATAACATGAGATGGTATGGTGTGATATATCCGATACCCGAGGTGTCGCGAGACAAGCAAGTCAATGCCGAGCAAACTCGAGGGGTATTGCATACAATATAGTTTCCGAGGGTTTTATTATGTAAGTTGTACTGCTGGGGCCCTAGTTCTGAATACTATTTTCTCTCTCTTTACATTCCTTACACATTACAAGGACTCTACAAAGTCTTGTACCACAGTTGGCTGCCTTCCATCAATTTCAGGATTCTAAAAGTGTGGGGTACATGACGTACCTCACACTTGTTGAGCATGTGTACTTTAAGCTTGCATAGGGACGCCACCATACTGTCCTAGTAGCAAATATATCCATTATATGAGGATTACAGCCATTAATCTTTCGTTCTATGATTACATTTTTCAATAGCTTATTAAAATGGCAAAAGGGGAGAAGTTAAACATCGCAAAAAAAGGACGACTCCGGTGGGACTCGAACCCACAGCCTCCGAATAACCACTCCGCCACAACTAGAAGTCCGACGCGCTATCCATTGCGCCACGGAGCCGCTTATAACTATATTCGAACCACATTCAAACCTGCCAATCCATATTATACGATTAGTCAGTTGAAGAGATCGATAATTCAACACCTGGCCCATGTAAACCAGATACATAAAATTAGTGAAGTGGTGTTTTCATTGATATGCAAATACAATAATTGCATTTGATTAAAGAAATGTGAATTTCGTAAGACAGGTATAACAATTTTGTTACGAAGTGCAATGGGTAATTACAATGGAATCGTAGTTTTATGGAGCAATGTATTCGTACCAAATACACGATTGAACAATTATCTTAAAGGAATATACACTTATTTTTATCTTACAATGAAAGATTAATTCATTTAGGAATTAAAGCGGGTCGTTGTAATACATGCATTTTTGGGATCAATTGAGGTATCTGATTTGGCGATTTGGTTTAGGTCATGGAAAGTACATATAGATCAATTGGCACAGTCGCTTTACTATTGAGAACTGAATGTTTTAGATGCTATTCACGTCAGAAATCACCTGCATGTCCTAGTGAATGGGAAAATGCTTTGATTTTAAGACCACTACATACATTCATATTTGTTACGAAACAATTTTACCGTAACTTATTGGAAAAGAAAACGGAACAGAATGAAGGCAAAGAGGTCCTGTGGGAGTCAGTCGTACTCTCTTACTTGTAATACAAAGATAACATGCATCTTCTAATTTGAATATTTCTAAGATGGCAAAAGGTACGAGTTCCATTGGAGTAATAATGATTCCTACATTTAATAAAACATCTGAAAATATATTTCTACTAGATGTATATCTGTATATTGTTATTGCTGTTGTTATATTTCTTCTATTGGATAACACTATTATGTGTCGAGTTGCCAAAAAGTTACGACTCCGGTGGGACTCGAACCCACAGCCTCCGAATAACTACTTCGTACCACTAGAAGTCCGACGCGCTATCCATTGCGCCACGGAGCCGCTTGTGGCGGTCTCCTATCCGTACTCAAAACAGGAAATTTAATTGATAGTTTTATCATTTGAAAAGATCAATAACATAACAACTGCTGGGGTCACGCCAGGTGTGCGTGGAATACATTATTGAAAATTATAAAAACGAGCAAACCAGCAAATAATATGCATCCAAAAATGTTATTATCATGAACGACGGTGGGCATTTTTGCAATGATAAAGAATAGCTTTCACTGTATTGGTAAGGCATTTTTATGACAGTTTGGAATGTTTTTTATTAGACTGTTGTGACAATTCTGTGATGATTTGGAATGATTTTTTAAGAGTGGTATGGCAACTTTGCGATCATTTGGAATGATTTTAAAAGGTCGGTGTGGCAATTCAGTGATGATTTGAAATGAACTTATAAGAGTGGTTCGCCAATTCTAGGATGATAAGGAATGTTTTATAAAAGTGGTGCAGCAATTGTGTGATGATTTGGAATGAATTGATAAGAGTGGTGTAGCGATGCTGTGATGATTTGGGAATGATTTCCATAAAACTGCTATGGCATTTTTGTTATGAAGTCGAATGATTTTCAAAAAGCTGGTTTGTCATTTTTACGAAGAGGTGATGCAAAGGTAAAACTAATCAAATGTCAGTGCATACAACAGTTGGCTATACATTAACCCTTTTGCTGCCGGTGGATGATTTGGTCAATAAAAATTGATGCAAAAAGAAACTCTATAAAAAATTACCGAAACCCTGTTTGTGTGTGTGTCGGCACAAAAGGAATAACCAAAAAAATAGCACGCGCCTCTGTGGTCAGTGGCCAGACACCTGTGGTCGCGCTGGTCATTCAAGACTGACCAACACATAATAGAGCCTTACAATGGTTACTTGATCGCCATTCCAAATGGTTTAGACGCCACTATTTAGTTGTTGTTTTTTTATATTCATAGCAAAATGAGAAAAACAAAATAATATACACAAATGTTATTCTCCTAAAACAGGATTGACATTTTTCCTATGATGTCGAATGGTGTGCGTAAGACTAATATGACATTTTGACGACAATTTGAAATGTTTTTTGTCTCTGTTGTAACAATTCTGTGATAATTTGGAATGGTATTCATATGACTGCTATGGCATTTTTATTATGAAGTCGAATGATTTTCAAAGGGCTCGTTTGTCTTTTTTCACAAAGAAGCACGGTTTATTGTAAAGGAATTACAACCCAAGAAGCAGTGAATTGATATCAAGCAACCGACCAGATACCATACCTTAACAATACTATTGCCAAGGGCAGTGCACCCATAAGTGATCTATTGTGTTTTCGGCAACTCATTCCACAGTCAAGATGTGTGAAATTATATATACCTCAAAAAAAACATTTTTATTTTTACATAAAGGGAATACCAACTGACCAGGTTGTTGTGGGCACGTGGGGTTAATACCAAAATAATAGGACGATGAAGCGAAGCACCCTGGGCATCGCGGCCAGACATTCACAGCTAATAACCAAAAAATAGCACGCGACTCTGTGGTCAGTGGCCAGACACCTGTGGTCACGCTGGTCATTCACGACTGACCAACACATAATAGAGCCTTACAATGGTTACCTGATCGCCATCCCTGCCATCACCTTGACAACTGTCGACGTACCTGTAATCACCAAATAAACGAAGCCCTTTCAAGTCTAATCTCAAAGGTGCAAAATGCCTCAGGCGTGGATTGCTTTTTGCTTTCAGGGTTGACGGGTGAAAACGACAACCCTTCAGCGCGCCTAAAAAACCCTGAGATGGGGTGCTTAGATAAGGGTGCTGTATTTTTGTGGGCACATATGTCGGGGTCAGGGGTGGGGGTCGGGGGGCAGGTGGGCAATCTTGTCCCTTTTGCTTTTTTGGGGTATTTTTTGCTGTAGTACTCAAAGGTCAACTACTCTTTTTTGTGCATTGTATCATATCTGTTACAACTGTTTAGGCGAAAGCGTGCTTCAACTATCAAATTCACTTAAGGGTTGTTAGGAAATTTGAAATGGTTTAGAAGCCAGTTTAAGTTGTTTTTTATTCATAGTTAGCCACGCTTCTTAAACCAGATAGACCTTTCAATGTACAAAAATATACAATAGTAATAAATAATTTATGATAATTCTTAATTTTGAACCACGTATTGTTTATGAGTACGCTTTGTAATTGAAACATTATAGTAAATAAATATAGATAAATACACATTTATTTCCATGCAGTGATAGTGATAGTGATAGGACATTTCTAACAAAGACAAATAGTTCCTTGATTTGCAATTACTTAACTTTTTAGTAACAATTAATTGACCACAGTCTGGATGTGATTAAAAATCGATATGCTTCACACGTATAATCTACAACAAACGTTGTATACATGGATATTAATTTACAATAAAACCTCTCCTGATCAGGACAGAAATATTTTCATTAGGAGGTGTTCAAATCTTAGGGATCCTTTGTTTTTAGTGTATAGGGTACAAAAATGATTCAACAAATGTGTTCATAATAGCAGGTGTTCCTAAATAGGTGGTGTTCGAATTTGCTTTGTATATTATACTCGTATTTTTTATTTTTGAATCCGTCTATATGTGAATATTGTTGTTGCATAACATTTTGGATTACATGTTACGCATTGAGATATATATATACATATATATATATATATATATATATATATATATATATATATATATATATATATATATATATATATATATATATATATATATATATATATATTTATATATATATATATATATATATATATACATATATATATATATATATATATATATATATATATATATATATATATATATATATATATATATATATATATATATATATATATATATATATATATATATATATATATTTTTTTTATTTTTTTTTTTTTTGGGGGGGGGGTTCAGCATTATATAAAAGCATGATAGCACAACACCAGACAGATTATGCTATAACAACAATCTTACTTAGTGCCAGTTTCATTCTGATCTATCTTTCCATGCAACTATTTCTATCCTCCTAATGGTAGTCTATCGATTTTTAAAAAACATTCTTAAAAAGCTGTCCTGTCATGTTTCAATATGAAATAGCATATCCGGGGAGAGTCTCCAACTATATGCAGGTCATTGGTCACTTCCCCACATACCTTTCTGTGGATTCAACGCTGGAACCTTTTGCAGTGCTGAGAGATAGCAACCAGACAGAGGCATTTTCTGAGAACACTAAGATATCAGGACAGCCACGCTACAGGGATATGAGCAATACAATTTTAAAACACAATACAAATTTAACACATGTTCTCTATTTGATTAGTTTCTCTATGTATTTTTTTAAGAAAATTGTGAACATCTGGATACTGTAAGAAGATTGAGATAAAAGGGGGGTAATACCGAAAACTACAGCAACACCGCATTGTTCTTTTTCCTTTTGCCGATAAACCATGAAAAATATATTCCAATGTCAGCACGTGTGCTTGCATGGGGCAAGGCGGATTAAGGAAAACCTCTTAAAGCCCTCGCCACGTGGCTTTAAGGAAGCCATGATGAGTACTGTGGGTAATGTATGCACAGTCACTGACTCCCACCCAAGAGGGGGTTAAGGGTCGCCCCCTCTTTGTCCCCTTGCAGCCCCTCCAATTATGTGCGATATGGGGACGTTTTTTGCCAACCTGTTAGAGGTTTTAATTTAGGCGATAAAAAGGCAGCGAAGGGTATATATTGTCAGGGAACATGTAGTAGTAGTAGTAGAAGTAGTAGTAGTGGATTGGATTTAATTGACTTGTATATGTATCTCTCTGGAAGAAGAAGAAGAAGAAGTAGTAGTAGTATAAGAAGAAGAAGATGAACAAGAATGGACTTCAATCACTTGTATATGTATCTCTCTGATAGTAGTAGTAGTAGTAGTAGTAGTAGAAGTAGTAGTAGTAGTAGTAGTAGTAGTAGTAGTAGTAGTAGTAGTAGTAGTAGTAGTAGTAGTAGTAGTAGTAGTATAGTAGTAGTAGTAGTAGTAGTAGTAGTAGTAGTAGTAGTAGTAGTAGTAGTAGTAGTAGTAGTAGTAGCAGCAGCAGCAGCAGCAGCAGCAGCAGCAGCAGTAGTAGTAGTAGTAGTAGTAGTAGTAGTAGTAGTAGTATAGATGAAGAAGGATGGACTTGAAGTGATTCCAAACGTTTGTTGTAACAAACTGGCCCCATAATATGAATACAAAAGGAATTATAAGAAGTAGTGCTTGTTTATTGGCAGTAATAATAGTATAGTTGTTACAAAATTATACATACAGCAAACTTTTCTTTTACAAAAAGGTGTCGGTCACCATACACTTCCTGAAGACCTTTTAGGTGCTAACACGCTTCTGAATTCATTTTCTTTGCACGTAGTCAGTCCACTAGCCGAAATGAAACAAAACTTTTAGCGCTTTTGTGAAATTTCAAGATAATATACGGTATAGTGAGTAAAAGGAATGCGAGGAAAATGTCACGAGTCATTATCTTATTCTAACTCTGAAAGAATAAGGATCGTTTTCTTGAGTGATTTCAGTGTTAGTGTTAAATGTACAGCGTAAAGTGACCACCCCTCCCATCCACTGACCACTCGCAGTGATTGATGACCAAGGAGTTTCTTATAGTATACGCCTTTTCCTCCTGACAGAACATTGGTAAAATCCTTAAACGTGAGGGTGTGGTAGTAACTTTTTTGAGTGAAGTCTTTTATTGTATGATCTGACAGGTGCCAGTTTTGAAGACGGGGGATGGATTTGTTTTGAGAAGCTGCTTTACATGCTTTCTTCAAGGGTATAAAATGTATTTTCTATTTAATGGAGTATTCTACGTGAGAACTAATACAGGCCTGTCAAGTCAGCTAGATGCATTTTTCACATGCGAGATTGCGGAAAGAAACTTAATACTGGATGCTGCCCAAGAGCGGACACACACACACACACACACACACACACACACATATATATATATATATATATATATATATATATATATATATATATATATATATATATATATATATATATATATATATATATATAATATAAGTTATCCCCCTTGTAAAAAAGGGATACGGCCTGGTATCTGCGAGAAGCCAGCCGTATCGCACGAGGCCGGAGGCCGAGTGCGATACGGCTGGCTGAACGCAGATAGCAGGCCGTATCCCTTTTTTACAAGGGGGATAACGATTTTATCATCAGTTTTTTTTTAGTTTTTTTTTTAAATTCTTTAATTTTTTTTTTTTTAATTCAAATTAAAAAAAAAAAATTCTATCTATTTTATATTTTTTTTTAATTTTTAATTTATTTTTTTAATTTTTTATAAATATTTTTATTGATTTATTTTTTTTGATTTTTTCTTTTTAAATTTTTTCTAAAATTTTTTTTTGAATATTTTCAAAAAAAAAATTATATTTAATTTAAATTTTTATTTTATTTTAATTTTTTAATTTTGTTTTTCATTCTTTTTGTGTGTCTTGTAATATAAAAAAC